>JAJJMC010019566.1:2622075-2768501 GCA_023531435.1 Papaver californicum
GCTTAAACCTTTAATCAATCAACTTGAGTAAAAACTTTGCTACCTCAAAAGCTTGAGAAACCAACTTCAGACCAATCAAAATCAGAAATCGCTTTTAGCGAGCAAAATAATTTGATCGCTTAAAACCTTAACTAAGCAAAATTAGGTCGAGTTGCTCCATGTATCTATCAACTAAGTATTTTAATTGCTTTAGAATGATTGGTATATCTGAAGCGATTGGTAGTTTACTTGCTACATTGGTTGGTCTTCATATTAAGCGATGACAGTTTTACTTGCTCCATGTTAGTTGGTTTAAATGTTAGGCAATGAGAAAAGTACTCGCTTTAGGTAAGTTGGTTTATTACTAGAGCGATTGCATGGTCGCTCAAGGCTTTGACATACAGGGCTTTGGGCAACCAACGGAGCGAGTGCCACTTTTAGTCGCTATAACGGTTATAGCGACTTAAAAGGGGCCTTAGGCGACTTAAACCGACGTGTCGCTTAAACCCGTTTTTCTTGTAGTGATCCTAACACACTTACCATCGCATATCCTCTAGAAACTGTTCTTTCTAATAAACTCAGCATTGCATTGTATACTTTTCCAAGCCCATGATGATTTAGCAGATTCTGTAGAATGAAACATACTCTTCCCTGAATAATATTTAGCCTGAATTGCTTAAACCCAAGTAGCGTCGGTATGGATGGATAATCTCCAAACATCCTTGACAAGCAAAGCTTGATTGAGAATTTTAAGGTCCCTAAAACCTTGCCCACCTGCACACTTTGGCATGTTTAAATTGTCCCATGCAGTAAGACAACAAACTTTCTTCTCACCGAAACCCCACCAAAAATTTCTTTGTAGAGAGTTCATTTGCTTAATGGTATCCTCCGGGATCTTCTTACAACTCATAGAATAAGCCGGAATAACATTTGTAACATGTCTAACCATTATAGATCTTCCACTTTGAGCCATTGTTTTAGCACGCCAAACTGGTAGCTTGTTTTTTACTTTGTCAACTAGATTGAAAAAAAAAAACTTTTTGTTTTTACCAGTTAAGAAAGGGATACCAAGATATTTCTCATCAGTTTTTGATTCTTTGAACTTTGAGTCTTCAGGAGAGAAGTCTACAAAATCTTTCTGGTAAGTGTGCACTGAAGTGAACACTAGATTTGTTGAAGTTAACTAACTGCCCAGAAGCATCCCCAAAATTGTTTTATGATTTGAAGGATGTTATTCAGATTGTGTAAATCATCACGTGTGAACAAAAGGCAATCATCCGTAAAAAATAAGTGAGATATAATAAGAGTAATGTGACCAATCTTAATCCCCTGAATTAACTATTATTGCTCTGCATAGATAAGTTGTCTAGAAAAGGCTTCCATAGCAATGATAAGTAAGAAAGGTGATAAAGGATCCCCTTGCCTACTACCCCTAGTTGGTTGATAGGAGCGGCACGGGGTACAATTCAGAAGAATAGAAATCTTCGTAGTACTAATACATTTATTTATCAAGCCCACCAATTTATCATAAAAACACATTTGCTTCATAACATCAAGAAGAAAAGACCATTCTAACCTATCAAAAGCCTTGGACATGTCCAACTTTAGAGCAAGAAACCCTTTGTCTCCATTTTATGTTTCATAGTATGAATGATTTCTTGAGCAAGCTGAAGATTATCTGAAATTTGTCTTCCTTGAATATAAGCTGCCTGAAGAGGAGATATAATCTTGTTCATGACAATTTTCATCCTAATAGACAAAATCTTAGATATTATCTTATAAGTGGTATTACACAAAGCAATAGGTCTTAAATCAGAAGGAGTTTGTTTCAACTTAGTCTTCAGAATAAGAGAAATGTTGGTTTCGTTCAAAATTTTTAAAAGATAACTTGAAAAAAAGAAAGATTTTACCTTATTAGTAACTTCGCCACCAACTACATCCCAATGTGACTGAAAAAACCCTGGTGGAAATCCATCAGGACCCGGGGCCTTCCATGGCTTCATACTCTTCGAAGCCTTATATATCTCTGCAGTGTCCGGAATTCCAGTAAGCATCATATTATCAACTTATGTAATGGTAGTAGGTATACAGTATAAAACACTGTCATTTGTTACTGGATTAGAACTAAAATGAATATCTTGATAAGTAACTAAAATATTTTCCAAATCTTGTCTTGTTGAACACCGATGTCCTTTAAAGCTGAAATATTATTCCTTGCTCTTCTCCTATTAGCTTTGGTATGATGATATGTAGTGTTTCTATCAATCTCTTGGTAATACTCATCCCTATATTTTTGACCCCAGAAATCACTTTGAATCTGACGCCGATGTTATATTTCTTATTCAACTTGAATCACTTGATTATCTGTGTCAACTCCGCTTGGTTGTTGTTGAAGAACTTCTAATTGTTAATGCAGAAGTTGTATATTACTGTCGATATTACCAAACTTCTCTTTATTCCACTTAGCCAGGATTCTTATAGTTGTAGCAAGTTTTCGTGACACGTGAAAAGCTGATGAACTCTCAATTTGAGTATTTCATGCATTGATAACTTGAGATTTTAAAGTCTCATCCCTCTCGAAACATTGAAAATATTTTCAATTTCATCTTTTATCACCATTAGATGTATTAGTATCTAGAAGGATGTGACAATGGTCAAAATCCAGTTGTGGAAGATGCAAAAACTTACCATCTGAAAAAAAATAAAGACCACTCATTGTTGACTATTGCTCTATCCAACCTTGTTTTTCGAATATCAGTACAATGCTTTTAGAAGTCCACGTTAATGGTTTCCCAGTAAATCCTATATCTTCCAAACCTGCTTCTTCTATGAGATTGACAATTAAAGATGAATAAGATGATGAAGTATCTAACCAGTGCTGCAAATTCTAACACAACCATTGGATCTTTCACTATTGCTGAAGGTAAAGTTAAGATCCCCAATAACCACCCAAGGCTTGTTGATACTCGGACTTAGATTTTTGATATAACTCTACTGAATCTTATTTTTATCATTGTAAGGAGAACCATACATACAAGTTAAAATCCATTCTGGCTTCGAAGGATCATCCTGCACAAGACAATTAATAATCCAAGATTCTTCATTGACAACCTCAAATTGAAAACCATCATTCCACAGTAAGATTAATCCTCCCGTGGTTCCTCTAGGAGGGATCAACTTATTATTAGGAAAATTGAAGGGTCTAATAAGCTTAAACATTTCCTCACAATTTATTTTTGCTTCTGATTTGAAAATAACATTTGGGCTATATTTTTTGATTAAATCTCTAAGGTGATATCTTGTAGCCTTACCTAAGAATCCCTGGTAATTCCATGCTAAAGTCTCATAGTAGCCAAATAGTAACCATGCACTTTTAAAAATCTAATGTCTCTGTTTTGAAACTAGATGTTATAAGATAAAATGAATAGTAGACTCTCTTGTGAGCTTACTGGCTTTGGCTACGATAATAAGGGGGTAAGCATTCCATACCTTCTCATCACTCTCGGCAGGAACTGGATCAACCAACAATTGATCAGATTTCCGAGAAACTAAATGAAAGAATTAATATTTCTATACGGAAGTTGCACACTACTAATGGAAAACAATGCATAAAAATGAACTAGATAATCAAAACAATGAATAGTAATAAACGAATACAACTGTAAAAATTGAGTGAAGAAACAAAAACTTACAAAGCTTGTGGTTCTCCGGAATGTACTCTCCAGTTGGGGTATTCGCTTCTTCTCCGATTCTTCCCATATCATCTCCGTCCTTATGAATTACTCGACCCTTGAGAGACGTAGCATTTCCATGATTCTTCACGTTCATATTATGGTGAATAATAACATGGGTTTGCAAGGATTGAACCACATTAACTTGACAATCAGCTTGACTTCTAGGTTTTTTATTGTTTTAGGTATCACTAGTACTAATAGAAGTTTCCACAGGCTCATCAACGTCATCTATATTGTTTTCCTTAGTTAAACCTTCCTCTTCAACTTTCCAATCTTTAAGATATGCATCATATTGTTCATCTGTCAATCCTCTAACATATAGTTGCTCAACTACATCTTCATAAGTTTCTGCATTATGTTTAACAGTCCAACATTGATCACAAATCTTATGGGGTTGCCTAACCCAGTGATATTTAACCCAAGTAACTCCTCCATCTCTAGTATCCCACCATTCACCTCTTTTAAGAGGAAGACTAAGATCCCTCTCCACTCATGCCGTTACAGTATTATTGTATTTTAGTCGACAATCCTTTGGGTAATAGTCTCCTGCTTTTTATCCTAACTCAGCCACAACCTCATCACACACAACAATAGATTGATGCTCAAGTAAGAGATTCCTAAATTGAACATTCCATATTTGGTGTGTGTGAAATCCCAATCATCTTCAGCAACATCAGTTGTATATTTCTTCAATGGCATTAAGAAATCATAAACATTCCATGGAGACTTCTTAAGAATTTCCTCTTGATCCTTTTTTGAATTTAATTTGAATACAAACGTATTCCTGTCAACAACTTTAAAACCTCTCCTTTTATATTTCTGACAAAGTATTCTCCTCCTTACCAATATTAGTTTCAATTGGATCATCAGAAAGGATCCTACCAACAATGTTGTTAGACCATTCATTAGATGCCTCATAGAGAGCTTGAGATGAACCCACCACGCCACGATTTTGCCTAACTTGCCTGTTCTGAATGCTAGCACCACTCATCTTTTCAGTAATCTTGGAAAGTTGACTATTAGCCATAATTGTTCTAACTTGATTCACCGAGTCGCACAGATGAACAAAATTATGAATATGTTTAGTTTTATCGATTATCCTTTTACCAGTAATTAGATAACGAAGCAGAAGGTCATCATAAATAAATATATTAACTTGATTACTAGGATATTCTGTTACTAGATATATAACATGAAGACTGTTACTTAGGGGAATAGGGTATTGACTAAAGGCTATAATATAGGGCTGCTCAGTTAAAAAATGAGAGAAATAATGACTCCCAAGACTTCGATTATTGACAGGCGGGGGAATTTGAATTTTGAATTTGAGTTTGAATTTCTGTTTTTTTTTTTAAGATGAAGGGGAAATGCTTGTTCTGAAACCTCACCATAACATTAAAAACTTGATTCTGAACTTGATCATGGCAACATACTTTAATCAAAGGACGGTAAATCATTGAAGGATCAATGGGTAGCACTACTGCTTGGATAAACAATACTATCAACATGGCGAGAAAAAAATACCCCACCCGAGTCCAATACTGGATGCAATCCATCATATAAACCAAAAGAGATCTGCAAGACAAGAACTTAAGCTTCCATTAAAAACAAGACAAACTAATCAACAATTTGAAAAAATAACTATAAAGAAAATATTATTCAAAACACAAAACTGAAAACAAGTAAGACAGAATTAAACGAATTGAAAATTAATTATGGAAAATCCACAAGGAATGGTTTTTACTCTCTAGCAGCAGCCATTTCTTAAGGGTTTAGTTTAGGGTTCATAAGATGATGTTCGCTTTCCCCGGAGCATTGAGATACTTACAAACTTTGTTAACATTTGCGGACAAAAATAAAAGAAATTTTAGAACGAAAATTATTTGTGAATACCAAAATCCTGCACCCAATGCACCCAGTCTGATTTTCTATTACTAGTATGATGTTTGTATTTATTTACATCTATCGATTTGACTTCATATAAATAGTCAAAATCGTATGATCTAAAAATATATGTATTTTTTTCTCTCTTACCTTGATATATATGTACCATCTATAATGGATTTGTGGTCATAGGATTGTAAACATCTTGATTTTTCCACCATTGTTTGAACAATCAATTTCCATGCCTCAATTTCGTAATTGTTAGTTAACTTGAACAAGAGAATCAAAATTTTCCATAATGGATAATTGATGGTAGAGGTAAAAGCACATACAACTCTTTCTCCTTATATAGTTAACTACTAATAATTTGTTTGATTTTTATATATTATATACAATGGGTAATTAACTTCCACGAATTAGTTTAGTTTCTCTATTTTTTTCCCTCTCCCTTATTTTTCATGGACAAAAGAAGAAACAAAAAGAAAATCCATCGAAAGATGGTTTACAGTTTCCATTCCTTTAATTGATAACCTTTACGGTGATGAATAACATGCACGGTTCAAAAACCTCTGGCCAATAAATTTGGTATCTTTGTCCATTTAGATAAGGATCATGTGATTTACCCATATGGTTTCCGTTTTTTTACAAGAAACCATTCGTCAAGCATTAAATGTATTTTCCATATGCGATGATTAAAACGACATTTTTTCCCCTCGTCGTTGATACGATTTTTGTGTATCATTTAAACCAATTGGTATTGATTTTATACATCAATTCTGCGATATAAAATGTAAAAATTGGCATTCTCTAATTATTATTATATTAGTCAATATGGTTTGATATTTTTCGTCGATTCTAAAAGAATGACGCTGACCATAGTTTTACAAGAAACCTTTATAGATAAATATGGTTTTATCTAATAATAAACCACTAGTTTCTATTCCTTCAAAGAAACTGTTCATTAACCACTGAGTGGATATTTCTCTACAAAGAATAACGATGTTATTATTCTTAAAAATAAACATATAAGCCAACTAGATTTGGTTTTTCCCTATCGATCATAAAGGGATAAAATATCGTTATTATGATATTGTCAATTGCAAATACTGATGAAACAAGGAATTGTTGCATTCTTGAAGGATATTGAGCAATTTTTATTTTTTTCCTCGTTGTAAAATCTCCAAAATTATGACACAAAAGATCAGTGAGTGCATACCCGACTTGTTAGCCAATACCATTAGTCCTTGTAGTGACTGTGTTGTTCTTGATTAAATTTTCTTTTTATAAATAAAGTGTCCATAATTTAATTCTAAATCATTATCTCGTTGGCCTTGAGGTCACACAATTATTGGAGATTTGTTTGCATATTTCAATGCTTTTAGTTTTAACATATGCATTATTTTTCCAAAAGTAGTCCATGGTTGATGGTAAATATATATGTCTATTAAAAATACATTTTTTATAATGTCGAAAGACATAATTCATAAAGAGTATATGTCTCGAATTAATCGGATAATACTTTATGAAAGTTGAAGTTTTCGTATATGAGATGAAAAAAAAATTCCACCATAATCAGGGGGAGAGTATATTATAAGACACAAATGGATATCGGGTTTAATTCTATCGGGTTTAATTCTATACTAGAAGACACAAATGGATTCTATTAGACCTAACGGCCAGGATACACTCCTCACTTAGTAGTGGTGGCCAGGATATTTCCTTTTCTCATCTCACTATTATGTATGATATATTTTTAATCTAACGGCTATGGATAGGAGTCCATTGGATTCTCCCCTTAAAATGCCTAACTCCCAAATGCACTAACTTCGCCTCTTTTTCTTCTTCTTTTCATTCACTTTATTTTTTCATATTTTTCCTCTTCTTATATTGCACTCTCATTCCGTCGAATCATCTCTTTCATGTTAGCAAACTGAGCCCTTTCCTTATCATTCCACCATGGACAACTTAATCAGGTTTGTTTGCTTACATATATTCTAGGTTATTCACGTCTGATAATTTCTCCATGAATGATCAGGTTAGATCTGTGTGTTCAAGGATATTTGAATTAATAAATAAGAACTAAAGTTTAGAATTGATGGGTTTTATAGTTTGTTAATTAATTCAATGATTTTCTTTTGTCTAACTTTTAGGTTTATGTAAATAAATAAATAAAACAACAACAATGGATCGACGTTTTTCTAATTTTTTTATTTTGGTTTGGGTGCAATTTTCCTCCACTTTTCCTTCTCCAATGGTATCTACGGATTCCTTAATTTTCTAGGGTTCTTTTATTCATTCTAGAATTCTATTGTATCCCATTCAAAATTGTTACCTAGAATGATTTGATTTTTCACTTATGAGCACTCAATTATGTATTTGCAGATACAATATCATGTAAGATCCATTGAAAACCCCGTATCTACAACATCATTGAAGAATTCCTCAACAAAGGCACCTTTAGACTGCCAGACTCCCGTTCACTGGATCGAAAGGAATTTGTCACCTGTTGTGTGGCTTGATTTTGTTGTAGTTGCAGAAAGAGGTTCAAAGAATGAAAAAAATCCAAGTATCACCCCTGTCAACTCATCTCAGGGCTTAGAGGCTGATCAGGTAAAATAGTTGTTTTGAGTTTCTATTCACTACTGACAAGTAGAAATTAAAAGATAACATTAACCCTTTTTTGAATGATTATGATCAAACAATCAAATAGTTTTTCACCAATTTGTTCATTCTTGAAAAGAACAAAAGTTTGGTTGAGAGTAAGTTCATGTATGCATCAAGAAAATATTATATTAGTGAAACAACATCATGTATCCTGGAAACCTGCTAGCAATGAAACTTCTTCACATCATATAATAAGACAGTGTGAGAAACAAGTTGTTATCACAAATTTGAGCCATTTGTATAGTTTGAGAGACTTTAGTGACAAATTCAAGGAGAATCTGAGTCTCCATGCTTGGCCATGTGATGCAGATGAGCAGGCTATAGCCTATTTGGAGGGCAAAGACCCGAGTGTCGTAATTTAGCTCAAGAGGGGTCCATTTTGATTGGAAACGGGCCAACGTTCAAGACATGACACAACTTCGTCTCATGGTCTTCATATTTTATCCAAATTCCATCGTTCAGGGCTTCAAACAGGTGTTTTTGCTATTCTAGAAAAGTTTTTGTTTTGTTAATAACTTCTTCGTTAGAGGTCCGTTTGGGTCGCTGTTTGCGGCAAATAGTTTTATTTTATGAGTAATTTCATTATTTTTGGTCGACCAAAATTTTCCAAAAATAGAAAATTAGGGTTTGAGTCGGTTTAAGGGTTTTTTTCATCCTTTCTTGACTAGCAAGTTAGGGCTTTTCCCCAAGTCTATAAAAGAGTCCTCCATATATTGTTTTAATCAATTGAATTTGATTAATAAGAATTAATTTCTTAAACTTGTTCGAGTTTGATCGAATATTATTTAAAGCCGGGAAACCAAAGTCTAAGTAATTATCGTTGTTCATAGTTGATATACCTAAGAATATTTGAAGTCCGAACAAACCTCTTTTTTCTTTCTTTTCTTTATTATCCGTTGCATCAGTTGGTATCAGAGCAAAGTCGATTCTAGGGTTGATAAGATGCCACCAAGAGTAGCAATCGGTCAGCGTCGAGGTCGAGGAGGAGGTCCAGAAGGTTTTATTCCATGGAGATCTAGAGAAGAATTCATTGAAGATGTCCAAGATTTGCTGGTCGGTATAACTAGGGCTGCACAAACCCAGCCCAGACCCGCCACCCGACCCGCACCCGCCATTTTTGACCCTACCCATCCCGGCCCGCCAAGAAACAGGTCGGGTGTGGGTGACAATTTTCTTCACCCGCCTTCTGACGGGTCGGGTGCGGGTGACACCTTCTCCCACCCGACCCACCCGCCAACCCGCCAAGAAAAACTCATTCTTTCTTCTCCACTTTCTCTCTATATATAAGTATACAATTCACGAAGTAAATTCCTCTTCTCTCGAAGAAAATTAGGGTTTCTTTTTTTTTTCCTCTGTTCAAATAACAAGATCGATTTGTAGTACGTAATATGATTCCTCTGTTTATTTTAATTACTATACCTTAAATCTCAATATCAGTTATCCCATGTTTTTCAAAACCCTAGATTGGATATCTTTAAAGGTATTTCTTTGTAAACTTAGATATCAAAATTTGGTATAGTTTTTGCATATTTCAAACCCTGGATTATGATTCCCTTTACATATGTAATAGGGAACAAAGGGTTTTAATGAATTTTGCATTTAATTACTAGAGATCAGTTGAGGGAAATTTTGGTGTTTTTGTGTGTGTGGAAAAAACCCAACTTTTCATGGCAGAGTTGAGTCGTTTAACCTAATTTGGGGGGTTTTGGGAAAGGGTCTTAAATATTTAGTTTCTAAGGTGTTTTTGGTTTTGAATTATGTTACATGTTAGAGGATTGGTGGCAAAATTAGTGTTTTGGTGAAAGTTTTGAACATATAAATTTTTGATGTTCTGATAGAGTTATGAATGTAAAGACTGACTTGGATCTTAACAGTTGTAGGAAGTGATGTCAGAATACGATAATATTGTTGTTGGGAAGCTGAAGCTTAAAGGGAAAGCTACCGATGTAAAGGTGGTAGGGTTAAAGAAGAAAAAAAAACAAAAGAAGGTGCAGTATGAACGAATTGCTGAAATTAAAGAAAGTGAGCTCTCAACAGGTTGGTGAACATTTCTTACTTAAAGCTACTAATATATTTACAGTTTTTTAGTCATTGTAGGTTGGCAAAGACTTCGAACAAAGCACACCGTGATCGAATTCAAGACTTCAATCAGTATCTGGCAAACATGAGTGAGCACTACGATATTCCTAAAGTTGGTCCAGGCTAAGAACTCTGCAGAGAACCACATCTGTGTAAAGCCAATGATATTACTGTTAGAACACTTGGTCTTGAGAATGTTCAAACACAGCTTTCATTTAATGTGTGTACTCTTCATTTCCTTGGTTGGCGAACCTCATACATCTCTTAGATGGCTAATCCATCTTAGTTGGCTTATTTATGGTATGATAAGACTCCTCCATAAGAAAATCTTTGTGCACAACAATGAACTGGTGGACTGTAAGTGAACACCAGGGTGATGGTGTAGATTTCAAATACTTCAATTTGGCGCAGATAGATGTCTTTAGCTTTAACTGTAGTCATTTGAATGCAGGTCACTATTGGGTTTGAATTGATTTCTGTTTGGGCAGAGATCTCAGGAAGGTGGGTCACCCGCACCCGACCCGCCGTAATGGTGGGTCATACCCGACCCGACCCGATTTTCAGCGGGTTGGGTGCGGGTGAGTATTTCCTTCACCCGCCTTCTGGCGGGTCGGGTGCGGGTGAGGCCAAACCCGACCCACCCGACCCACCCGACCCGATGTGCAGCCCTAGGTATAACCTTCGGAAGGAAGAAGAAGATGATAACGCTAACCCTTTTGCTAGAGGAAATCACGAAGGTAGAATAAAACAACAAGAGGATTATGATCGCTGGAAGACAGGAATAAAAGTAGAGATCCCAGAATTTTATGGTGGTTTGGAACCGGAAGAGTTTCTCTCCTGAGTGAATACGGTTGAGGAAGTATGTGAATTCAAAAAAGTATCAGATAACAAACGAGTTTCGTTGGTAGCGACCATGTTTCGTGGGAGGGATAATTCGTGGTGGAAACAACACAAGCTGCTATGCAGTCGTAAAGGAAAATAGAAGTTAGTATCATGGGAGAAGTTGAAGAAACACATGAGAATAAATTTTTTACCACATAACTACATTGAATTGATGTACCACCAGATGCAAAACCTACACAAGGGAGTACGTTCTATAGACGATTACACCAAGGAGTTTTACCGACCACTTTCTCTTAACGACTTGTCAGAGTCAGATGAGCAAAAAGTCGCTCGCTATATAGGTGGTCTCCCTCAAAAATATCAGGATACTCTCAACATGTTTGATTGTTGCTCTATTTTGGATGCACATCATAGAGCAAGGAATATAGAGAAACAAGTAGGGTGTATAAGCTTAAATTGTGGTACAAATGTGGCAGCATCTCCAGCAAGTAACTGCAGTACTTCAACACGTAGTACTGCTAGTAAACTTAATTCTTCATCAACACCAAATAAAACCCAAGTTACCACTTTTGGAGGTAGGTGTAATAAGTGAGGAGAATCTGGGCACAAAGCCAGTGACTGTCAAAATGAAGAACGAGCAAACAAGGTATTTTTCACTGAAAACGACCGTGAAGAATATGGCTGGGTAACTGATTATGAAGAGGATCATGAGGATGATTCTGAACCTGTCGATGAAGTAGTTGCTGGAGATAAAAGAGTGAACTTTGTAGTAAGAAGAAGTTGTCTCACTCCATGTAAAGATGAGGGCGACAGCTGGTTGCGTAACAATATATTCCAGTCGACATATACGATCGAAGGAAAAGTTTGTCATCTAGTTATTGATCCTGGAAGTTGCGAGAATATTGTTGATGAAGAGGTCGTGAAACGATTCAAGCTGGAAACCAAGGCACATCCACATCCATACAAGCTTTCTTGGCTTAATAAAGGGAATGAAAGTAAACAAACGTTGCTTGATTTCTTTTTCAATTGGTAACAAATATAAATATAAAATATGGTGTGACGTTACTAGTATGGATGCTTGTCACTTGTTGTTGGGTCGTCCATGGAAGTCTGAATGAAAAGTAGTCATGACGGGTATAAGAATACCTACAGTTTTTTATGGAACGACGTACGTTTAGTACTTGTACCCAGTAAAGAGATTGCACCTACACCATTTACTGGAGAAGCTACCAATCTCTTGTCGTTTAAGCAGTTTGAAGATGAGGTAGAAGATGCAGGTGAATTGTATGTGTTGATTGGCAAAAAAAAACAACAAGATGAAAGTAGTATTCCCATTGCAGCTCAACCTTTAATTAAAGAATTTATGGATGTTTTTCCTAACGAGTTACCGGACGAGCTACCACCTGTTCGGGATATAAAACATCGTATTGATCTCGTTCCTGGATCAAGCTTGCCAAATAAAACGCATTACAAAATGAGTCCTAAGGAGCATGAAGAACTTTGTCGTCAAGTGGAAGATTTCCTACTAAAAGGATTAATCCTACAGAGTCTAAGTCTTTGTGCAGTACCATCCTTGCTGATTCCAAAGAAAGATGGAACATGGAGAATTTGTGTTGACAGTCGAGCCATCAACAAAATCACAGTCAAATACCGTTTTCCAATTCCCAGATTGGATGACTTGTTAGATCAGTTGTGTGGAGAAAAGGTGTTTAGCAAACTCGACTTGAAGAGTGGGTACCATCAGATCAGAATTCGTGAAGGTGATGAGTGGAAGACTGCTTTCAAAACTCGAGAAGGATTATATGAGTGGCTGGTTATGCCATTCGGGTTGACCAATACGCCAAGTACATTCATGCGTATCATGAATCAAGTACTCAAACCCTTTATTGGTACTTTTGTGGTTGTTTATTTCGAGGATATTGTTCTTTATAGTGCTAACATGGACTTGCATGTTCAACATCTTCGAGAAGTGCTCTCAGTTTTACGCAGGGAGAAATTATTTGCGACCATCAAAAAGTGTTCTTTCATGACAGATCGAGTTCTATTCTCGGTTATGTCGTCACCAAGGATGGAATCAAGGTAGATGATTCCAAGGTTGAAGATGTGAGAAATTGGACTACACCTACTATATTACACGAGGTAAGGAGTTTCCATGGTTTCGCTTCTTTTTACCGGCGCTTTATCCCCCACTTCAGCACCATTATGGCAGCCATTACTGAATGCATGAAAGGAGGAAGTTTTCATGGTCTGAGGAAGCTGACGAAGCCTTTGAAGCTGTCAAGACAAAGCTGATAACTTCACCATTATTGGTGTTACCTGATTTCTACAAGCCGTTTGAACTACACTGTGATGCATCGAAGGTGGGAATTAAAGATGTTTTGAGTCAGGAAGGACGACCTGTAGCGTATTTCATTGAGAAGTTGAATGGTGCTAAGCTCAACTATAGTACTTATGATGTGGAGTTTTATGCTATAATTCAAGCCTTGAAGCATTGGCGTCACTGTCTAATTCATAACGAGTTCATTATGTTTTATGATCATGATTCTTTGAAGCACATCAACAGTCAAGAGAAGCTTTCTTCTAGACATGTGAGATCATTTTTGTACTAAAGCACAAAGCTGGGTCGCAGAATCAAGTTGCTGATGCCTTAAGTCGAAGGAGTATGATACTCAACACCATGCAAACTGAGGTAATAGATTTTGATTCATATTTTGACCATATTCTAACCAATCCAAAATTTACGGAGATTGTGGATGATATCAGTTCAGGCAAACGAAGTGATTACCTTATCCATGAAGGATTTCTCTTCAAAGGTAACCAATTGTGTATTCCTGATTCTAGTCTCCGATTGAAGATTATTAAGGAGTTACATGACGAGGGGCACATGGGAAGGAATAAAAATTTCCAACTTGTTTCGAAGTCAGATTACTGGCCAACAATGAGGCGTGAAGTTGCTAAATTCATGGATAGATGTCGAATATGTCAAGTTTCAAAAGGAAAAGCAACTAATGCAGGGTTGTACATACCATTGAAAGTTCTAAGTCAACCATGGACAGATTTGAGCATGGATTTTGTTTTGGGTTTACCTCGAACTCAGAGGGGACATGATTCAGTATTAGTAGTTGTTGGCCGTTTTTCAAAAATGTCCCATTTTATTGCTTGCAAGAAGACTACTAATGCACTGAAGGTAGCTGAATTTTTCTGAATTGTTCTTCCGTGAATTGTATCGTCTACATTAGTTATTTCTGGAAAACCTTGTGGAAATACATTATGTTCAATTGTTAGTGATCGAGACACAAGATTCCTTAGTTATTTCTGGAAAACCTTGTGGAAATTAACTAATACAAAGCTTAACTTCAGTAGTGCGTATCATCCTCAAAGTGATGGCCAAACAGAAGTTGTGAATCGTTCGCTGGGTGATATACTACGGTGTATGGTTGGAGACAATCCGAAGAGTTGGGATCAGAAACTTTGCCAAAATGAATTTGCATTTAATCGTTTAGTAAATTGTAGTCTGGGTCTGAGTCCGTTCGAGGTTGTTTATGGCTACAATCCACGAGCATAAGTAGATTTAGCACATGTTCCTGATCTGAAGAGAACTGAAGTTTGTGCCGAAGAACGTATCCACGGTTGCAACAGGTTCACAAGTTGGCTGAAGAACAATTGCTTCGAGCTAATGAGAGGTATAAGGAGGCGGCAGATAAGAAACGCAGAGTTGTGGATTTTGCTGTAGGATATTTTGTGTCGTCAATATTGACAAAGGATCGTTTTCCAGTTGGCGAGTATAACAAACTGAAGGCGCGCAAGATTGGTCCCTTGGAAATTATCGCGAAGATTAATCCTAATGCCTACAAGGTAAAGCTTCCAAGTCACATCCGGGCTTCTGATGTTTTTAATGTCAAACACTTGGTGCCGTATAATGGTGATAATTCTGATGATGACCAAGAAAATTCGTGGGCGAATTTCTCTCAACCCCGGGAGAATGATGCAGATGAGCAGACTATAGCCTATTTGGAGGGTAAAGACCCGAGTGTCGTAATTTAGCTCAAGAGGGGTCCATTTTGATTGGAAACGAGCCAACGTTCAATACATGACACAACTTCTTCTCATGGTCTATCAGATTTTATCCAAATTCCATCGTTTAGGGCTTCAAACAGGCGTTTTTGCTATTTTAGAAAAGTTTTTGTTTTGTTAATAACTTCTTCGTTAGAGGTGCGTTTGGGTCGCTGTTTGCGGCAAATAGTTTTATTTTATGAGTAATTTCATTATTTTTGGTCGACCAAAATTTTCTAAAAATAGCAAATTAGGGTTTGAGTCGGTTTTGGGGTTTTTTCATCCTTTCTTGACTAGCAAGTTAGGGTTTTCCCCCAAGTCTATAAAAGAGTCCTTCATGTATTGTTTTAATCAGTTGAATTTGATTAATAAGAATTAATTTCTTAACTTGTTCAACTTTAATCGAATATTATTTAAAGTTGGAAACCGAAGTCTAAGAGGGTGTTTGTTTTTTGCACTATATAGTGATTTTCACTTCAAATGTTTTTAAAATGGTGGGACCCAAAAAAAATGGGGTGTTTGTTTTTTGATTATATAGTGATTATCACTTCAAGTGGTGGTGATTTGAAGTGCAAAATATGAAGTAGCAAAAAGCTACTTCAATTTTACCACTTCAAATATTAATCACTTACTATCCATTTTATCCTTTAACAACTATTACTATTCCAAACTCTATCCCCAATCTCTCACAAACCTAAAAATCTAAACTCTCACCATTCTCACGTCTAAACTCCCACCACTTCTGCCACCACCGCTTCTACTGGTGGTTACTATACATGATGGTATGTCTTTCTTTTACTTCTTCTCTTGTAACCTCCGTTTTACAGAATAGTGAAGCTTCATATTTCTTTACAATGATTTTTTTCCTTCAAAAAATACTTTTGATTCCGTGAAGCAATTTACACCATTTTCTTCTGGAAGATTTGTATCGTTCTTATGTTCTTTTTCAAATAATGAGATTCTTTTACTTCTTCTAACCTAGTTCGTCAGATAAGTTAACAAAACGATTGGGTTTTCGTTTAACTGCAGATTAAAATTATTGTTAGGGTTCCTGTAGATTAATATTGTTAGCGTTTCTCATTATACTTCTTCTTCTGCCCTAATCGTATGATTCAGATCCTTTTCTATTCTTCTGCCTTTGTAAGAAACATATCTAAGGGTAAAATAGACAGTTGTAACATAAAAAGCACTTTAAAGTAAAAAAACAAACACACAACAATATTTAAAAGCACTTTAAAGTGCCTAAAAAACAAACACACAACACTAAAAAATAGCATTTGAAAGTGCAAGCATTTTAAAGTGTTAATCACTATATAGTGAAAAAAAACAAACACCCCCTAAGTAATTATCGTTGTTCATAGTCGGTATGTTAAAGAATATTCACAAAACCTCTTTTTTCTTTCTTTTTTTTTCTTTATTATCCGCTGCATCACAATGTGGCTGGAATCTATGTCTTATATTTCTATTTGTTGCTTTATTATGCTCACGCGTTGGTCTGGTCTCACTGTTTCCATGGTTGATGTAGCATATGCGTGATGTTGGTCCTCAAGAGCATGTGGGTGATTATACAGGAACTTCGTACGTTCCTGTTAATGTGATGCTTCCCATAAGTGTTTTACACATTGGACAATCTCCACTTTTCCTGTAAAGCTTTTGGTGAAAGTTGAATTTGTAAACAGATTCAAGAATGGGAGGTACAGTCTCTGTGTATCATCTATGTGATTCCATTGTTTCTATTTTCAATGATTTGCATTCTGGTCTATTCATATCATGGTACAATTTGCCTCTAAAAATTGTTTTGTTGTGGTTTATTTCTTATTAAATTTCTATGGCAGTCATGGCAACAAATGGTTTTTGATTAGTGCAGAGGGTTTCAAGTTGTGATTAGTATAGACGCGGCTATGGTTTCTCAAATCATATAATACATGCTTGCTTCTTCAGGTTTTACTCAATTTTCAATTCAGTGTTTCCTTTTGATTTGACTTTCCAAATTTAGGTTTAATCTTAGGTTTTTTGGTATTATATTTTGGCAGTTGGTTCTCCATAATCACAATATGGAGAAGTAATGTTCCCAAGGCCAGATATAAGTATTGTATCTTGGAGAAGATTTGTCAATACTTTTATCTGTTCTTTAATTCGCCAGGTATTGATCTCTTTCTCTGTAACCCCCAAACTGAATAATCTACTAAATTTTATTTTGACTAGAGAAATTTAGAGTACATTGGTTGGGTTATTATGACGACATATCAGTAGTAAAATACTTTACTTCAGTAATATAAACTGTTTATGTTGAAGATTACATAGCAAAAATAACCATTTTGCTGAGATCATAGCCGCCCGTATAGAATTACATATTGTTTAAATTACTAAAGTAAAGTATTCTGGACGTATAGGTAATTAGTATCTGGCAGTTTTTAGATTCTTTGTTTTTGAGGCTGCCTTTTCTCGGTTTTCAGAGTAAGAATGTGAAGTCTCGAAGTTTACTTTCCATCGCTACTATGCTATGGAAGTATAAAAGGCTAAAAATAGGTGGCAACGATATATAATGGTGTCCTATTTGTATGTAATGGTTCACATGGCTCAAGTAAGTGTTCATGGAGCTATGCATTGGTTAACATTCACTGACTCTGAGCCCGGCAAAGTAATAGCCTCTTTTGATTTCAAGGATGACAGATTCGATGAGATGCCCCTACCCAGCTTTTGCGATGAATATGCTGAAAAAAATTTGTGTCCATTGGGAGGATCCTTTTGCTTACATGGTTCTATTTACGGTTGCATTGATGTATGGGAGATGAAGGAGTATGGAGTGACTGAATCTTGGGTTAAACTCTTCACCACTAACCAAGCAGATCCCTCTCAGTTCTTTAGGCAGTTGGTTCCACCTCAGTTTGTCAAAAATGGCGAGATTTTATTAGGATATGATGACAGGAAAGGTTATCATCTGGATCTGTATGACATAAAGCTTGGAACATCCATAAATCTTAAGGCTTATGCTAACTGGGGTTGGTACTTTAATGCTACCTTTGTCTATGTGGAGAGACTTTTACCGCTTAATTCGGGTACTTATGTCGGGCAACGAGAAATAGAAAGGAAAAGACTACAAAGACGGCGTGAGTATCTTATGCCCTTAATTAATTTCTATTTTGCTTAGTTTCGGTTTACAACATAATTTCTGTTTGATATAATTTCATGGTTTACGTTTCAAAACAATATGCAATTTTGTTTGCTTTTCCTTATCTCTCATATTAGCAGTTTCTCTGTAATGGCTGTCTTTCTTGACAGTTATTTTGCTTTTGTTTACAACCAGTCTTTTTAGTGGTTGTTTTTTTTGTATTCTTTGAATGATTTTAGTTATTAATTAAATCTTATTATCAAGCAAAAAAAAAAAAAAACTCATATTAGCAGTTTCAGGCTTGGTGTAAGTTGTTACTGAATAATGCAATTCTATATTCGTATCTTAGACAGTTGGTTGTGATACTATTGACTATTTGAAGCTTATTTATGCCATTTGTATGTGTATTCTTTAACTTCAATTGTCGGTTGTTGGTTCAATGAACTAAATACGGTTTCGATCTTTGAGGGAATTGCAACTTTAAATCATCCGACTTCCAAAATTCTCCTTTTTTGTCGCTCTAATTTACCGGATACTCATAAATTATGTACTGTATGCAGTTAGCTCGAAAACAATAGATTTGGAACTGTAAAGTCATGGGCAGTTTTTGTATTAAGTTATGCTTTTTGCTTATATCAAAGTACCTGAAATTAGATTATGCACTAATTGTTAATTAAGGATATTTGATTTTTCTTTTTCTTCTGGAAATGCAGGAATGGCGAGACTCCAAGATCAGAACATCTTACTGAACATCCTCATTAGGTTGCCGTGAAGTCAATCTTACGGTTCAGGTGTGTGTCGCAAGCATGGTTCATCAGCCACGCATGACAGCTTCAAGGGGTTACGTTGACGAGCAGGTATTAATCAACTTTGTCTTCCCATTTGTTGTTCAATTGTCCTATTTTCTTAAAAAATTACCTTGAAAATTTCATGTACTAACAATTATGCTTATATAGAAAGAGGAGTTACACGGGATCGTCCCAAAGAATCTAATATGGAAATTTGATAAGAAGATCAGAAAGGCAGTTTTGGATAAATTATATTTAACCACCTAAAAACCCAAGTTCCAGCCAGCAAACATCAAAAATAGGGCGTTCTTCAGGTGGAACACCAGCGTCAACGTTTTGGATGCCTATATTGTGTCAATTATTCCCTACAAATTCTCCTTCACTGAGTTTGAAGACCTTGGATCGAAGCTTCAGAAATATATCTTACAGGTAAATATTATTACACATGTGTTGTTCGCAATGTTCTTTATCATTATTACACATGGGTTTCTAACAATGTAGTCCATCATGGAAACGATTATGACCATCGTGTTATACCATTATTACAGGGTATCCTCCACAAATGCTACCAAAGTGTACCCCCAACATCGATATACCAGCCGTCGTAGAAATGCAGGAAAGGTTAGTGATATATTTTTGTACTATTCCCCGTATCTGATTTGGTATGCCGGTGTTTGAGGTTGTGGTTTGTTAACTTTACAGCCAGCTGTATATCACGAAATGTTGAAAAATTCTTTTATCATCATACATTGTGTATGTAATTCTTATTACATATCAGCTGAATACTTATTAATAAAATGTCTTACTGTTAGATTGTTTGTGTGACAGTGTGCTTATTGTTTACACCCTGTATAACTCTCAATCGAATATGCCTATGTATGGCTTAAATTTGCATGTTATTGCTGTGTACCCCGTGTTTTGATGTGTTTACCCCTGTCTAGAACAAAACTACCTCTCCAGGCTATGTATATATGACATTTTACTCATACTTTTGAACTTGTATATCATTGTTTGAACCCTAATGATACTTATCCGTTAACGAATGTGATTTTGCCACAAATGTTGTTGCTGTGAAAGTGTACCCAAAAAAATTCTTATTGTGTAATCCCTGGGGCAGTCAAAGCTATTAGTTCGATAACTGAATGTTCCGGTTTATGTTGCAGTTCTTTGCTTTTGTTCAATAAATGACATGCTTCTCCATGAACCCCTTGACACCATCCCGTATCTGCCTTTGATATCTCCCCACTAATTTTTATATTGTTAGCAGGTTCACAAATGAAAGACCACCACAGCACTACAGTGCCCATTAAGAAAGCTTAAGCGCCAAAAGAATTGGGAGTATACACAGTAACATCTTACTCTCAATGCGCCATGGAGAGAGTTGCCAATGATGATAATGTTAATTAGTTGAGGTGTAGTGAAACTGAGAAGCTATTTACAGAGAAAAACCCCTTACGAATCATGTTTAACTCCTAGCTGCAGTTAGAGGACATATGCAGTGTTGTTACCCAGTATAGTGACTAATTTTCGTTCTACTTATTGCACTACAGAAATCATGCAGTTGCAGATTCCAACAAATGCAAGCTGACCATGAAAGTTAGTCTTTTGGCTTTGGTACTTTCCTAATAATTGCATAACTCATGTTTTCATCTGAAAGTTTGCAGCAAATAATATAGTTATGCTGGGGTGTACATGTAAAACGTGATTTCTATTACACAAATTCAATACATGCCGATGGCTACAACATTACAGGAGTTGCGCAATCTATGTCAAAAACATATTTAGCAATACGGTATAGGCTAAATTGTTCACTGCTCATTTTCATTTAGGTGTGTATTGTGCACACTTTAACATGAATTGATGCTAGAAGAAATTTGAAACACTTTCAGACTGACGCTTCGGGAACAAAATTATTTTGGTATTTTTCTTTTGGAAATTTGTATGGATTGTTAAATCTGGATTTTAGTATACTAAGTTTCAACTTTGTACCTCTTTCTTAATTCTTAATCGGAAAATTTATGTGGTCTGTCAGAAAAAACAGTTTTAATGCTTGATACTTTGTAATATACGTTGATCTGTCATATATCCCTTCTTTACATTCTTCAGAAATTTGTCATTCTTTCTATACAGTTTTATGATTTCTTACATTTTGGGGCAGTCAGATTGAGTAATTGGTTTCTTTGCAGAGGCTTGCAAAAGCTGCTTTTGAACTCCTATCGGCTCTTAATTTAAGCTTTGATCATAATGTAAGTTGTATTTGCACGTACCAATCAACAAGAAAAAAAAAGGAAAAAAAAAGTAGGAGAGACAGAGGAGCGTTGCAAGAGGAGAGGAGAGGAGAATGTGCCATTTACCACTTCTATCAACCACTTAATTAAAACTCTTATGTTCATTGGATGAATGAGAATTTTATTTTTGACATTAAGTTCTTGGTTGATAGGCATAGTTTTTGGGTTTTTAAGTGGGTTCATAGGTCTAAGAACAATGTAGCTCATTTCTTAGCAAATAAGGCTAGAAGTGAAGGCAGTGATTTTGATTTTGATGAGGTATTACCTCAGGATATTCAGTTAGTAATTGCGAAAGAACTACATGATGTAATCACTTAAGCTATGAATAAAGACTTTTCTTGAATCAAAAAATAAATAAAAAAGTTGCCGCTTCTATCAACCACTTAATTAAAAAATTTATTGGCCTCCCTGACAAAAATCAAAACATGTCGTAAATTGGTTCTCCTGTGCAAATGAGTACAAGTAGGTAAAGAACTACTATAAGCAAAAGGAATTGGAGTAGACAACAAAAGAATTGGGAGAAAGTAACATCTTATTCTTACATGGCATTATGGAGAGAGTCTGTTTGTTCTTGAAATCTGTTGTTATGTGTTCTAATGTCAGAATAATAAGAATTTTGATCCATTGGTGGATCAACTTCCTTCTTGAATGTTTTCTGTCTTGATGATTGTTGATTTTTCTTATGTTTTACAATTAGGAACCCCTCTGCTGGGTTGCCGCAACATTTCACATTGCTGTTCAAGGAAATCGCTACAAAGACCCCCTTCCGGGAAAAAGTGACCAGAAAAAACATATCTCAGCTTACTGCTGACGGCTGGGATCCATCGTGCCAGGTCAGCCTATAGTTTATTTTGAATCATTTAGTCATGGTATTGTTTAAAATTCCAGGTTCATGGTTCGTTTTGAAGTGGAGTGATATCGACATATGTGATTCGTAGGCACAAAATTCAAATTATGTTGGATTAAAATCTCTTGAATAACACAATATTTGGATCCAAGACTTAACACCTTAAACGTGCAAGCCTGAATTCTAAAAATTACAGGTTGGTATAGTCTTCAAGCGTTATATGAGAAATATGATCGTCTAAAAATCGATTTGAGGGTTACATTTTTTTCTCTCTAAAACCACAGGATTGGTTCAATAATATTTTGTTCACCTTGTATAATGTATTTGGCGTGGTAGTCCTTGTATTGCATTTACACAAGAAATGAGGTCGGAGAACACATTCAAATTTGTAATCCTTTGAGGATTCAAATTATATTCAGGCAGCCACCTGACTCGATTATGTCAGGTTTAACAATCCTTTATGTGTTTTTAGAAATTTGGTACAAAACCAAAAATCCGGATTAATTAGTTGATGATATTGACTTTACAGGTCTCTTGAGAAGTCCTTAAAAACACAAAAATCCACGCTTTAGCAACATAAATATTATTTTTCTAAAATATGCAGTTTAAATATTATGCTTGCATAAAACTTGTCTATGATATAGACTAGAGTTATGATTTTGATGCTTGTTTTCTGTAATACTCATATAGTTGAGTTAGCATCCATAAATCATCAAAAGTTGTACATTTTCCCCTTCGTTTCAGGTTTTGTCCCATGTGGTTTTCCTGACAAGGTTTTATCGAAGCAACATCTCACTGACGTTTAATTTCAAAATGTTGATATTGTTTTTTTTTTCCTTCGTCCAAAATTTTCTTCCCATTGGGTTTTACTGGAAGGTTTTAGTGAGACAATTTATTCAACATGGTGGTCATTCAAGGGGGAGTTATTGTAACTTCGGTTGTTTAGTGAACGTCCGTATTTGATTAGACCAAATCAACAACCTCCTAGGAATTTGGATGTCTTTCCGAACCACATAAGGTTTAATGACATATACGGTTTTTTGTTTAGCATGGTAATGTATTCGCATCCTGGCACTTTGTTGAAGAAATTACATCAACTACTTCCACAAATCATCTTCGAGAAGCTAATAATCCATGATACAAGTCCTCAATATGTTGAAGAGGAAAGTAAACTTAACAAGAGTATTAATAGGAGACAACACTGCTTGTGTTACACAAAGAAGACTTCATCAACGAGCAATTTTCTTCACGAAAGCACAACAATCTTCTGGATTCAAGAAATTCGTTCAGCTAATTTGAGAAGTCTCGACTCAAAGATTTGAAGGCCAAGAATTTACTGAAGTACTTATCAGGGAGAGCGCCATCATACAAGGTGCATTCTACTGGACTTATCGCGTTGTACTCTTTTTCCTTTGTCAAGGTTTTGTCGCACTGGGTTTTCCTTGTCAAGGTTTTAACGAGACAACATATGCATGTCCAACTCTCCTTTATATGTTTTGTACTATTTTTCCTTCACCTGGGTTTTTGCCTTCGGGTTTTCCTAACAAGGTTTTGATGAGGCAATGTTAAGTAATGTGGTGTTATCCAAGAGGGAGTGTTATGAAATAAATATTTGGTGGATTTACACCACACTTACACCACCACCTTTAAATCTCCTACCACACTTACACATTCTTTTTATCTTGTAACTTCCATCTTAAGTTTATGTTAATGACTAGTAATGATTGCATGTCATTACCTCTTATACTTAATGTCATTAACCATCCACTCTATTGTATGACCTATAAATAGAGGTTCTTATATAATTTTATTTCATACAAATTCCATGAATGAAATGGTCTCTCATATCTTTTCTTTCTACTTGTTTATGTTTTCTATTCTTCTAATTATTAGTTTCTTACAAGTTGATATTTTTGTCATTTTTCTAGACGTTTTTTTTTCCTTTTAGGTAGCAAGTAGATGGTCATTAGTATCTTATCAAGTTCTCTGTGAGCTCACATCTTCCCTTTTTTTTGTACAAATAATCATTTCATTTATTGGGTGCAAAATGTAGGCAATCCTTCATTGCAACTTTTTTTTTGCCTTTTAGGTAGCAAGTAGATGGTCATTACTATCTTATCAAGATCTCTGTGAGCTCATATCTTCCATTTTTTTGTACAAATAATAATTTCGTTCATTGGGTGCAAAATGTGGGCAATCCTTCATTGCAACTTTCAATAGTAGTGCGACTGTTTACATCTTTTCTTCCTCTGAGTAGTAAGTTATAGTCACAGGGTTCCACAATGTAAGAATGAATATTGTATAGAATTTTAGGAAACAATATTGTCACAGGTACCTGTTGGCTTCTTTTATAAAGTCTTTTTTGGTCTCAAATGAATAAAAAAATTTTCTTTAGATGAATCATGAATCATAGGATGTATACCATATGCATTGTTATGTTGCTTTACTAGAAAGATTTGGGTTCATTTTTTATGTTATGTAAAAGTTTTATGACGAGTTTTCAGTTGCTGCAGCACATCATAGTTTGGATGAGTATATTATATAGGTTGTTTAGGGATGAATTATGCAACGGTTTAGTGGGGCTATAGATGGTTACTATACAAATCAAAATCTTCATCGCAGTTGTAGGTACATTTTCCTAATCAATCCGTGTTCCTTTTATTAATAAACTTATGAGCTATTTTTGTTGATGTCTTAGTTGACTATGTAGTTCGCAGTAGTTGATAAACTAAAAGTCAATGATCTGTGTTCCTTTTAATAATAAACTTATGAGTCGTTTTTGTTGATGTCTTAATTGATTATGTAGTTCGCAGTTGTTAGTAAAATTAAAATGTTGGTAAAATAAAAATCAATGAAAATCTGTGGTCAATACCATTGGATGTGTTTCTGGAAGGCTAATCGACATAACTTTGAAATGTAATATTTGTTCCTTTAGTCATTTCAGGTCTCTTGGAAGTAAACTGTTTCTGTAAGTGAATTTTCAAATTTAGCAAGAATTTATCGACCTATGCTCAATCACAGTGTATGATACTCATGGACAACAGATTGATAGTCAGTTAGTGACACCATTGGAAATTTGAGTTTAAAGAGGGTATAAAATGACAAGACAAATATCGGTAAAAGAAAGAATGGTATATTTTTTGAATTCAGGATGAAAGGAAAGTGGTATCAATTTGTCTTGGTTTAGAAAAAAATATTGCTGTCGTGAAACAGCTGAGAAAAATCAGGGGGAAAATGATAGGTTGGCAATGAAATACAAGAATAGAGAATGGGTTAGAGTTGGTTGTGATTTTTTCTGTGATGGGTTATGAACAAACAAGGGAATATGAATGGCTTTGAGCATGGTTGATGCACTGTATAGTAGAAGGATGTAGTTTGCTAACATTGTATGTTGAATGAATGGGAAAACAAAGATGAATAAATGGTTTTTGTGGTATATTGAATGGCTTATGAAAAGGGTTTGTTGTTGAATGGTTGAAATTCATTGCAGTGAAGGAACATTGGTGTTAGAAATACCAACCAAACTTAGCCATCATCACCAACCAGAATGCACTCAAGGTACTCGATAAAATGCCCCAATGACTGTGGTAAATTTCATCAAAAGGTCCTTGCGTGTTGACAACCAAAACTAATAGGTAAATCATTATTCTGATTTTGGTGTTTTCTTCCAGCGTTCAACTAAGATGTCTGCAAAATGGAGAGCTTTACAACACCGTCACCAGTACATATACATAACTATAATGTTCTCTCAATCATATATCCAACCATTGAATATTTTACCATCAGATACTTCTTCTTTGAAATTTTTTACTGAATTGAAAGAGTTAGTTTCTCTAAACACAATTTATTCGCAAATGAGTAATGTAGTGCCATACAATTGGCCAACTACTTTCCTAGGATTTTTTTAAAGCATAATCGATGCGTCGCAAAACAGACTTTGTTTTACCGCAAACGCACATCGTCGAAAGATGTAAATAATAGCAAATACAGTTCGTTCCTACGAGGAGTGTGTATTACTTATACTAATTAATTCAAGTACTTTCGAGTCAAAAGAAAATTAATAAAGATATTTTTCAGATTTTTAATATAAAGAATTAAGCTAGGAGTGAATTAAAACTATTTAACAAAGACTGAAATCAATAATAGAAAAATGTTAAGGTTTCGGGAATCCGTTATAGATTAGGGTTTACTTGCGTTCATCAAAAAGCGTATAGATTTTACTCGTCCAAAGTGGAAAATCTGGATACTATTATATGAAAGATATTTCGTTTAAGAATTGTAGAAAACATTATCAAAAAGATTTATTTGTTCTCAACCTAAGGTAGAATTTCGAAGTAATAGGTATACGTGGCATGAATAGTCAAAGAATATTCATAAAACGATTATCGCGAAAGGGTCAACGAGTTCTTCTACTAACCAACCAATGGACTATGCATGACATAGAACATGAGAAATCATTGAGAAAGTAAAACATTGAAAGAGAGATAAAACATTGACATTAATTTTTAATAGTTGAAACCCCTAGTTTTGAAACACAAGTAAATCTATCTCTACAAGTTCATCCTTTCATCCTAACAAAGAGATTTATCTAGACATTACTTTCTTAAAATCCATTAAAATTGATTAAGAAAGTAATAATTAAAATCGAAAATGAAAATGAAATAACGACTAAACCCTTCGTAGACTCCCGTGTGCTCACGGCTTCTCCCAAACTTCTCAGCGTCAAAAGTATTTTGCGTCTTTTTTTTTTCTGTCCGTAACTTTTAACCAAAGGTGAGCGTAACTTGTGTTGAGAGGAGATGCTTTGGTTTGTGCTGCTCGGTCTTATTTATAACCTTCAATTCCGACAACTTCTACTCTGATAACTTCCACACTAATTCTAGACCGAGACAAACACTTAAACTTCTCAATCATCACCGTTAATCAACTAAATCCACGACTGGGATAGTTTCTCTCGACTAACCTCCTAGGTGACACTTACCCAGTTCTGAATTCTTTCACAAGTTATCGAATTTGATAACAATTCAAACTCCTTAGCCTCCTTGAGCAATACTCTCCCTGAATTCTTCTTCAAGTCTTTGCATAGCTTGAACAACTCTTCTTCATCTTTCATCAATTAATCAAACCATCAATCCTGCCATATTCTCGAATCCATCAACCCACAACACCAATCCATCGATCATAATCAATCACCACTCTTATTTCGTGCTCAATCAACTCTAACTTTAGTCTGAGTCCCATCATCAACTCAACAACCACCGTTATCCATGTTTTTCTACTTGAGCTCACAGTCTATAACAATGGTAGTTCCATCTCCCTTATCACAACAAATCAATGATTCTTGACATGAACATAGTTTCCCATCATTAAGAGTAATTCATCACTCCAATTGCTGGTAGTAATCAGCGAAATCATCTCCAAGCCATCACAACCAACTCTAGTTCACTACAGCTTCTGATTAACTGTTTCCTTTTGTTAAAGTCTGCGGGTCCAACTCAAAACCAATTGGCAATGAATGGAGTGGCCCTTTTATATTATATTTTAAGTTTATACGGGGATATTAGCAATATGGGACTATTATCCTTCACACGCCCCCTCACGTGTATGGCACTCTCTGTGGGTCTCTAACACGTGGACCATTGTATGTACGGCTAGCCGTTGGGCTTACTCTCGTACGGGTCTGGCTCTGATACCATGTTAAAGTATGCGGGCATCCAACTCAAAACCAATTGGCAATGAGTGGAGTGGCCCTTTTATATTATATTTTAAGTTTATTACGGGGATATTAGCAATATGAGACTATTATCCTTCACACCTTTCCTAGCTTCGAAATCTCTCATTCACAGTCCATTAACAAACTCTATCACCGAAGCCGTTAATGGCAGCTGAGCTCTATCACAGACTCTTTGGTTCTCTCACTGCCTCATCAATTGAATACCCCCATCACACCTTCTCTACCATGATCGAAATTACCACAGACTGCTACTCGAATACCAACATCACCATCACATTATAAATCACCTTCGGCCATTAATGACATTCTCACCATATTCTTCGTTTTCTTGTTTCCAAACACAATCTTAGCTCCGACCCATGCCTTATAACAGCCTCACTAACCCTACTACACAATTCTCGATCTTCAAATCCCTTTACCAAGAATCATCATCACAATCATGATCATCACAGCAGCATCATCGAAGATTATCAGCAACAAGCCTTCTTCTCAGCTCTCGCTGCTGCCAAGCTTCCTTACTGAGAATATCACTTCTTTCAGTTCATATGAATCCACCTGCTTGCATCAATTGAACAAATCGATGATGGCAGAAGCCCTAGCTGAATATTCCCACCTGTTCGAATATTATGAATCAGGGAAGAAGATGATGGTGTCCCTTAACCACAATACGGGCGCCCTTAGCAAAATTCAAATGTTGAGCAGCCCTTATCCATAAGAGGCGGCGCCTTTGTGGGTTCCTTTGAACATGTATGCCCCTTAACATACGGCAGAGTGTCAATATTAATTTCCATTAAAAAGTCCATTTTGCCCTTTAGTTCTTGTTTTGCTTGTAACTTCTTTGTACAACCTCGGAATGACTTCGTTCTTTCGCCGTTAGCTTCGTAATTCAATTTTTTACAAGATAAAAATTAGAAATTTTGGAATAGACTGAGTTCCACTGGGTCTTTGGTAATTCTTCCTTGTAGAGTTCAATTTCTACTTCTTTCAGAGATTTATCCTAACAAAAGACATGAACTACAAAAGTAATAATAAAACAAAGTAATTCACACAAAATCTAACAAATAAATGTAAAAAAATGATACTTAAAATATGTAAACTATGCACTTATCAATAATTCCTAGGATAAGCATTGAGCCAACATAGACTAGTAGTGAAAAAATTGATGACATACAATGGAAGCCAAAAAATTATATATGATGGAGAATATTAAGGTAATCTATCATTAAGTGGATAAAGTTTCTAGAAGATGAGGGATGTATTTGAAAGATCCATTTCTGTTAGGGGTGTAAATAGGGTCAGATCGTGCAGCCCGAACCATTAACTAAATGGGCAAAGGCGGGCCTGGCAGAGTAATATTTTGCTCGTTAAATCAAATGAGTCGGGCGGGCAGGGATTTGCAGAAATAAAGTGCCCATGGCCCGTCCAAGACTGTTTAATAATTTGTCCATGAGCGGGCAGGGCCGGACGAGCCTTAAATATATAGCAAAAATATTTTAATTTAAAAAGAAAAAAAATTATGCAAATGTAAAATAAAATAATAATTAAATTTCCTCAAAATTGAATCATTTTAGAAGAAAATCGTAGATTTTTTCAGTGTATTTAGTAAAATAAATTTTTTTATTGAAAGAGTGTATAGCTACTTTGATTATCCAGTATGTTATAATTTTTTAAATAGTATTTTCTAACATAAGATGAAAGTTGAAAATGAATAATTATGTCAAGTAAATGGATAGTATTGACGGGCTAGTAGGTCGGGTAGTATTGACGATTAATAGGCCAGATACAGGGTCGGGCATGGAAACTCAACTCATGACCTTTGCACGCCCTTTTATTTAAATGGACTAGGTCGGGCCTACCCATAACGGGTCATAAATATCCGTGGAACTACATGGTAAGGGCGGTCGGTACTGAATCTTGGACCACCGGATAAAATTTACACCCCTAATTCCTATAGGTATTTAATTAATGTACAGTAGCATGCAAACAAAAAATAATAAAAATGTAAATTTATTCACAAGCTAAAAAATAGCTGACTTACTGGAAGGACTTTAAACCAAAAAACATGGATCGTAGTTAAAAAAAAAATATATAATAAAAAAATTAAAATATTTTTATTTCTTTTTTTTCGCGCTATGTGTATATCCAAGGGTTAAGAAGTGCACCATTACAGCAGACAGCTGTTACAAGGGTGATGTCGTCACGGGAGAACTCCTTATCTGAGTATATCCAATTTACAATTTTTTGATGAGATTGATTTATAAAAATCAAGAAAATGCTATCTAATTGGATGAGCTTTGAAGTACGCTAATAAACCCACACGAGGCGCGTTTATATCAGTTTGTCAATATTAGACTGTAAAAAACTCTTAAATTCCTTTCAGTATTGTCTAACTTTTATCGGTAGAGAGGAGAACAAAATTGCTGACACTCTAGCAAACTACGCCCGTTTAGAGGGGTTAGAAAAGATATGGATTGATCCCACTCCTTTTCTATCCCAGCTACATGTGGACAGTTGTAGCCTTTTGTTCAATTAATGAATCCTCTTTTTATTTTGTCAAAAAAAAAGGCTCTGAAATCTGAATTGACAAACTGAGCTCTCGGATCCGCATATACATCATTAGTATCAGGTCCACCACTAACGGCTCCTACTAATGGATTCGGATTTGGATCGCTTGTAGCGTATTAAGGAGTTCCATCACCGCAAACAATACGATTTGGATGTTGATCAATGGATGGTAACGATGATCCTCTATGGTGTATCCTTTGTGGATATTTTTGGCCATACCCAACCATATATGACATCTTCATTGGATTGCTTCCCAGAATATAATCAACCTGTAAGATTTTTAAGGGTTAGCAGTTCTCTAAAAAAGTTATACGGCGAAATTTCTCACCTAAATTATTGCACAGATATATTGGAATTTTGATCCTACAATGTTTGGTTGTGCACATGGGCGTAGCCTGCCCAGGCCATGACTCTGTATACCTTGACTTACGAAGTCATTTTTGTCGATTGCTTAGTGAGCATGTTCACGTTGTCCCCTAAAAAGTCAGTTTTCTTTGTACCTGTTATGAGTGTTCCTGGCTCGGCAATGTGCAAAATGATGGCCATGGACTAGTAATACAATCGAATGGGACCTAAAATAAAAGGCTTGATTATTCTGTTGTTCATGTTTTGCTTTTACAACTACACTCTCATTTTACTGCTTTTAAGTTGTACTTTTCTAAAACATCGGTAAGGACTTAAGGTGATTGAAGCAAAAAATTGTAGCGTCGCCTGATATTTGTTTTTCTCTCGGCCTTGTTGTGATGTCGTTCACAACAAGCCCCTTGCCCCTTCACCGGAACAAGTTACTAAGATGGGAGGGAATTGAGGGACTACTTATCAGATTTTAAAATTTGATGGTTTGAGGTTCCAAGTTATTACCTGGTTCATGGCGAGCTCAATAAGCCTGGAAGAAGTGGCAGAAACATTATTACCACAATGAATAGTATCATTTCCATGTTTCAAGTAACGAGCATAGATTAGGAGTAAAAATGAAAGAGCCGTTGAATGTTGCATATTGCTCCCTCCTGGTTTGAATAGTAGCCCACCTGATACATATGTGCACAAACATTAGTTTGTATAAGTTTGATGTTGGTCGATGTTTTAGGCGCCGCGTTGATACACACCTGGTGAATACTCGACACTTCTGGATGGTGATTCTGGTAAAATAGAACACACAAACTTATTCGCATTGGACCGAAATGGATCAACGTAGTACTCTTCACCCTTCATAAGCATCTACAAATACTTAACAAAAAAAGAAGATTAGGATGAGATTAAGAGTAATCAGAAGTTTGCTGATGAATTAGCTAATTATGTACATACCTTAAAAAAAAATGTTGATTCCAGCAAATTATCCCATCCAAGTTCAGCAAAAATACCACCACCACTATATAAACCATTAGGTTCTCTTACTCCAAATTTACCATATCCACCACGTTTATGCAAACCTGCAGAACCGGGTTGTGCTTCTCGAAATTTTGAAAAAGGAGAACGCGGTGTTTTGTTAAGACCTCGTTCTATTGTTCCAGATGTTGAAAATGGAGAATTGGATTTGTTTACACGGGATTCTGATATACTTCCCAAGTTGTGGTTATTGGCCATCACATAATTCCAGTAAAATCGCTTGCATGAAGCACAATGCAACCATGCTGCTGCCCATATCAGTTCATCCGGCCAGATGTACCCGACGCAAATAAAAAAACTCAGCAATGGTGTATAAAATCAGAATTGGGCTGACGGGCGTTAAAAGCATGCATTAAACTTACCTGGTAACCACTGTAGTCGCAATAAAAAGGGCAAACCCATTCTTTAAGGCTATCACTATATGATCCACGGTATTTATCGGCAAACTCAAATACCTATATTAACACCCGAACAATGAAAAAATATTGATTAATTTGTCTACGAAATGTATTGGAACAAAATAGATTGATCTTACGAACAAAAATATGTTAATTCCTATGTACCTTGATAGCTCTTTTAAGCAGCTTAGCCGAATAAACAGGGTCAGTGTTCTTGTAAACAACTGAAGTTGCAGCCATCGCAGCAGCCATCTCTGCTGCAACTACAGACCCTGGCAGGTCTTTTCTAATAGTGTACGTTCTAGGAGTATACATGTCCTCAGGCCGCTCCCAACATTTATGATCCGCATATGGATCACCAACTTGAACATAAATCAAATACGGGTTACTAGTACACTTTAGCAAGTAATCTGTTCCCCATCGAACTGCTTCTAATGCATATTTCAGCTCTGTACCCATCAACTTGCTGAATTCTATCACACTCCATGCCAACACTGTCGTTGAGAATGCCATGGGAAAGTTAAACTTCACATTGTCACCTGCATCATAGTAACCTCCAACCAAATTCACCTGCATAAATTACATTCTTCTTTAGCCATTTACGGAAATCCAATGCCTACCAAACTTTGATGAATGACCAAATTTATTTCTAATTCACACGCTATTAATTCTAGATGCTATAGCAAGCCTAAGGAGATCCGGCACTTCCCCTGTAGAACCAACAAACCATATATATCCTTATATTGCTTAAAATCGCATCCCATACAACAAATAGCTTGATCTAGTATGTTACCAAAGGAAGTGACGCTTTGTCCGAGTGGTTAAGGCGCATGCCTTCTAAGTACATGGGGTTTCCCTGCGAGAGTTCGAATCTCTCAGGCGTCGCATTTAAATTATATTTACATGTTGAAAGAGATAAACAGGGGTAGTTAAATGAGATTTATATAGACTTTCATAGATTTTTATTTTTAGTGACTCTCGAAAATTCTCTGGAAATATAGAGATTTCCAGTGATTTTAAAAGAGAATTGCAGAGAGTCTCTGCGACTTGTAGATACAAATCTAATGGATTTCTAGAGAGTCTTTGTGATTTGTAGAGATAAAAAGATGTAAAATATTTAATCATAAATTCAAAACATCTACCAACTTTTTTATTATGCACGTTACACAATTAACACAAGTATCATGAATACCTAGTAAAATTTGTGTCATTTGTCAAAATTAAAAGCTCATTGTTGTCCTCTGCCTAAGTTTTCATTCTCTTTATTCCACTCATCCCACATTTTATTCGCTATGCTATCCCAACTAAGAAAATCTTGGGCATAGACATCACTACTTGGACAAGGATTAGCAGATAGAAATCTAACTACTGATAAAAAATTATTTTTTTCCAATTCCTGAAAGTAATGGTTGTTGATGAATTCGTTGATGGTTTGAAGGTGAGGTCTTTAAGGAGATTTGAAGAAACTATCCATCTGCCCTTCTCAGTTCTTTTTGTTTCTTCTTCTAGAGGTTAGGTGGTATAAAGAAAGGCGGAGGAATGAAGAAGGAATAGTCGTGGATGGATTTTGATAATCCGATAAGGTTGAGGAATGAGGACCTTTGGATTATATTTGTTTTACCCAAATTTTCAAGTCTCTCAAAATATCACATATAAGGGAGAGATTTTGCTCATGCCTATTTTCATCAAAAAAAGTCTCCCAAAATCCCAATAAGTAACAAATCAATGATTTTGAAGTCTATATCTAATAACAAGAGTGTTTGAGTGACTTTTAACAAATCTTAATCCAATAATAAGAGAGTTTGGGAGAATTTAAAAGACTTGGAAAAAATCTCTATCCAAGAACAAGAAAGTTTGAGAGACTCTCCCATAATCTCAATTGACTAACAGCATGTTTGAGAATTCTCTATAAATCTTCATACATCACAATTGACTACCCCTGAAAATTTGTAACCTATTTTACCTTATAATTAAAGTAGAGAAAGAATGGGGAGAAAGAAAGATATACATACACCAACATCATCTCCATCATGAAGAGCAGAATCCTTTCTCCATCTTAATCTTTGTGAAGATTGTAGTTTCCCTGATCTTTGTCCTTTAAAAAAACAATATACTTTAATTTAAAGCATCACCATAATTATGTTTTATGTTGTAACTATTAGGATTTCCTTGGGCACAAACATTGATTTTTGGTCATTGAGATTCATTATTGATTTAGATTTTTATTTAAGAATAGATATTATCTCTTTTTTCCCTTTTCAAATAAACTAAAATAATTGAAATTTTACTACTTAGAATCGTGTTAGGTTTAATTCCTATTACTCTGGCTGGATTATTCATAAATACATAGTTACAATACAGACGCGGTGACCAGTTAAACCTTTCACCATCACCATGGCCATAAACATAACCAATAACAACAACAAAAGCGACATGTTTGATGAATTTGATTCACCCATCTCTCTCAGTACTTCGTCAATGGACCGCATTTATTTATATAAAGTAGTATGAGTTAAACGAAGGGTTTATGAAAAAGAAAAAAAATTTATTGCCGATGACTATTTAACTTCCAAAAGAAAAAAATGATTAGGTTAAATTTTCTCTCTAATCGTCAAACTCGGTTGACGTACCCTAGAAATATGGTGCATGACTGCATGTTACTTCACTTCAAGTTGGATACATGCAAGCATAATGAATTCTATAGGGGTAACATTTTGCTTATCAGAGAAAAGTAGTACAGATTTGCAAGGAGTGATTTCTAAATAAGATATCCGAGTTGGACCTTGCTCAAAGGCTTTAGTTGAAGTTAGTGAAAAAGACGTAAAGTTTTTCGTCGTTTTGACTCTTAATGTACTTGAACGTTACAAAAGTTGAAAGATTTTGTGTTGATAACGGCATGATTTCACGGTCCTCAAACGATGATTATACGCAACTCACGATCCTTATTTTCTATTGTTCGGGTATTGTAAAGCTGATGGCTTAATGCAGATGTACAGGAGCAGAACCGGAACAAAATCCAAGTCTTCATCACCGCAACTACTTGAGCTCCCTGATATTCAATTGTTATTATTTTTGTCACACTTGTATTTTCCATCCTACGGAACAACAGATTGATGCAGGGGCGGAGGGAGTATAGAGCAAGGGTGTGCACTTGCTACCCCTTAATTTCTAAAACCTCTACTAGATAGCTTAGTTTTTCAGGCTCATAACAAAATATAGACTTTATTTGCTACCCCTAAGGGCGTTCACAGTGGGTCGACCATATTAAAAGACCAAAGATTAAAAATTTTAGTCTTTGGTCAGGCCCAAGAACAGCCGTATATAGTCGGGCGGTGTTCTAGTGATGCGCCTGGTGCTTGGAAAGACGGGCGGGATTCCACTTGCACGAGACGGAATCCTACCGTAACGCTCGAATGTGGGGCGGAGTCCTAACGTAACGTCTGGTAGTGGACGGTATCCTAGGACCACGCCCAAGAAACGGGCGGTGTCCCAGAATCACGCCTGATGGGGCGATGTGCTAGCAATACGCCTGGTGGAGTAGCACATGTGCGAACAGAACGTGTGAGTTGAATGGGACGGGCGGTGTCCTAGCGCCCCGCCTGGGATTCCAAGCGAATTGCTAGCAGCCCGCCCCATTTTATGTTGTGTGTCTTACAGTCAATATCTCTATCCTTTGACTAGAGTTGACTAACATAAACCCAAATGCAATCCAAATTCCAAACTGTTTTCTAAAGATCCTAAATGCAATCCAGAAGTTCTAAAGATCACCAGAGAATTTGACGATTAGTTCTTCTCCATATGGATTAAGAGTCTGGTGTAAGCAGAGTGTATAAATAATTTCAGCTCAATGGGACAACAACTGCAACCGTTTCAAGTTTTCTTTACCCAAACATGCATGAAACAACTCATATTAACAAATCAGCCAGGCGGACTCCTAGGGGCGCGCCACCACGTTTAATTGTAGGCGGCATCCTAGGATAACGCTCCAACTGAGCGGTATTTCAGCGTTACGCCTGTTTGTGGGCGTGAACCTAGAGCCACGTTTCATCAGGCGTACTCCCAGAATAACGTTTGATCAGACGTATTCCTAGCTTACCGCCCGTGTTTTTAAGCGTTGTCCTAGAATAACGCTTGGCTCTGGACGATTCACTATGATGCCGCTTGAGGCTAAGCGGAACACTAAGAGCCCGTCGGACTAAAGCATGTTTAGTTCAGAAAAAATCCTAAATATAATCCACTACAATAGTTTTTTCCGATATCCACTGAAAAGAGTCGTCCCACTGCGCCATATATTTTCGGACTAAAGACTTCTTTTGATCTTTAGTCCGACTTTTTATCGGCCCATTGTGGACGCTCTAAAAGCCTAACTTAACCATTCTTTTTATACCTCTTAAGAGTTTGTTCCCCTGTCTTGAAATCTAGGCTCCACCACTGGATTGATGGACCCAATTTTATAATTATATTTACATGGAAAAAGAATCATTACTTATGGTGACTAGCCGATGAACATGTCAAATCCACATGTGCACAAAACTGGATTCCTTTCCAAGCTAGACTTGGCAGGAACAACTAGCCCTCAAGTTTGTTGGACAAGCTTTGTCCGCGTAAAACATCAATCTTACGAAATCCAAACAACCAATGAAGTGACCAATTTACGATGACTAACACACTATCCAACACTACCCTTTTAAGTGATTTCACTTTTCAAAATTGAAACACAACAAACAGTTTCACAAATCTTGACCGAGCAAAAGGAAGATCCAAGGCGTAATGTGAGAATAATGATCAATTGTAGAGTTCAGCATGAAAGAACCAGAAAGTTCTGTCAATCAGCAAGTTGAGTGATGATAAAACTAAAACCGTATCAAAATTCGCAAGTTACCAGAGAAGGGAGCAAACAAAGAAATTAAATCAAATCACTATCCTTTTTACTTTTGTGATCTCCCCTTTTCCATTTGTCCATTTACTTGATAATCCCTGCATCGACTAGCTTCTGGATCTTTTCCATGACCTCAGGGATCTTCAGATGACTTTGTGCAGCATTAGGGTCCTCTTGGAAGTCGCTCAACACCTGTCATACACAGACAACAAGCTCCTATGTCAATAAAAACGTTGTCTCAGAGAATATCAGGTGCTAATTTTTCGTCCCGCTTTGACAAAGACCAACATCAACTCTGATTTACTTTAGCATCAACTAAGTGACCACTTTGAAACAAACATTCAAAGAGATGTATCGAGATGCCTAAGCTCTTATGTCAATAACTAGATGTGAATCTATACAAGCACCTTGAGATCAACTAGCATGTTGAATACAAATCTAGCAAATGGTGGGTAACTTCAGTGAAGTTAGATGAACTGATGATGGTTCACATAACTGTCTCATGACTGGATCAGATAGAATATTCTGGATCTCTGGATCCTGCATAGCATTTGCCTGCACCATAAAAATAGTGACACAATTGTTATCCAAACTGAAAACAAAGTACTTACAAAGTACAAAGAATCGTTATGCTCCGGAAGAAATCAGTGTAAAAACGCCGCACTCCGAAAAAATCAGTATAGAATTGTTGCTACTATGATTTTGTAAAATCTTTATCTTTCGTCAAACTTGAATATGTTCTTTGTTACTTTGTAAGAATTATACTTTTAAATAGTGCATGGGTATATCGTATATATATTATCAAATGGTTCTTATCCAAAAGGGTTCACCATTCCAAATCTAAGGATTAGATGCATGTCACATAGGCAGACACAGGCAGTACTAGTATAATCTATATACAATTTCAAATGGTTCACCTTTCCAGATCTAGGAAGAAATCAGTGTAAAAACGCCGCACTCCGAAAAAATCAGTATAGAATTGTTGCTACTATGACTTTGTAAAATCTTTATCTTTCGTCAAACTTTAATATGTTCTTTGTTACTTTGTAAGAATTATACTTTTAAATAGTGCATGAGTATATCGTATATATATTATCAAATGGTTCTTATCCAAAAGGGTTCACCATTCCAAATCTAAGGATTAGATGCATGCCACATAGGCAGACACAGTCAATACTAGTATAATCTATATATAATTTCAAATGGTTCACCTTTCCAGATCTAGGGTTTAGATCATGCCAAATAATATTTTTTTTTCAGAGTACAGGCAACCTGTACTTTAAAATTCCACCAAAAATTAAATTGTATCCTAGTATAGTCTATATATACTGTCAAAGGGTTCACCATTCAAAAAATAGACAGGTTAGTATGAGTATAGCCTATCTATACTATCAAATATTTCTTACCCAAAAGGGTTCACCATTCCATATCTAAGGCTTAGATGCATACCACATAGACATACAGAGTCAGTACCAGCCTAGCCTATATATACTATATTCCAGATCTTAGGCTTAAATGCATCCCACATAGATATACAGAGTCAGTTACCAGTATAACTAGCCTATATACACTATCAAATGGTTCTAACCCCAAAGGGTTCACCATTCCAGATCTAGGACTTAGATGCATGCCAAATAATAACATATTTTTTTGTTCAGAGTATAGGCAACCTGCACTCTGACAATTCCACCAAAAATTAAAATGTGTACCCTAGTATAGTCTATATATACTATCAAAGGGTTCACCATTCGAAAAACAAACCGAGTTAGTACCAGTATAGCCTATATATACTCTCAAATGGAAAAGAGCTCAACCAAACAAAATCAGCATAAGCTAATTAGTTAAGTATAGACAAATTCATTAATTAAACCAAAATAACAAACACGTACGACTGAAAATAAAAACACAAAAAAATTTGGCACTCTCCCTCTACAATATAGGCATATAAATCTGAAAATTAACACAGTATAGGAAAACTGCACTGCCAAAATGATATGTAAATATAAAGCCCAGTACAATATAGGCAATCTACAGTGCTAAAGTAACAAATAAATATAAAAAACAGTAGAGTATAGGCAATATGTACTACCAAAATACATAAACATAAAAATCAGTACAATATAGGCAATCTGCACAGCAGAAAAAGAATATTAACGTAAAAATCAATATAGTATATGCAATCCACACTTCCAAACTAACCCATAAATATAAAAATTAACACAGTATAGGACACTACCAAAATAGCACATAAATATAAAATTTAGTACAAGGTAATCTACACTTCCAAATAGCACACAAATATAAAAATCAACACAATATAGGCAATCTATACTGCCAAAATAGCACATAAATATGAAAATCAATACATTATAGGAAAATTGCACTGTCAAAATAACATATAATGTCAAAACAGTCGATATGCACTGTTTGATCATAATGTCAAAACCAATTAAAATACTTTCGCATTTGATTCATCTACGACCAATATGTATTGACAACTGATTATGTCAAAAGCGATCTAATTTTTTTAAGTGTAATCAATATGTACTGATTGTTTATAATGTCAAAATCGACTTGTTTTTTTCTTCGGTATAGTAAACATGAACTGATAGTTGTAATAATGTCAAAATCGACCTAGAGTATTTACAGCTGAATAAAGGGTTTATTTATGAATTATAAGTACAATCTACAGTCTTCAAAGTTACAAAAACGATTAGAGCTTTTCTTCTAATTAGTTGTTGAAAGGCTTCAGAAGTCAATACTAACCAAAAGGTTACGGCCTCATCCCTCATATATGAATCGTTACTATAGAACTTCATATTAGGTTTTAACAAGGAAGAATAATAGGCTTAGAAGAACGTGCTATCAAGATTTCCTCAACAGCTTCACAATCTGTATGCTTTTTTTTGTTCCTAGTACCTCAGGTCCTAAACTTTCTCGACCAGAGTACTTAATATGATCTTTCATATTTCAACTTCTTTCAGAGATAAGACCATTCCTTACTGGAACAAGAGCTGGAGTTTTTGAGCTTATACAGATAGAGGACTATGTCGTTAAAGTCCGACTAACTGGCCCTGCAGCAAAAGTTATGACAGATCGTGTTGCTGTAACACAAAAATTGAGAGAGAAAATACCTAATTTGGTTGTTCAAATATGTAGATTTTGATCGTTATAACACAAACTTCTAATCAAATCATCAAATCGGTATAAAAACTACTTAAGGATCATTGTTGTCATTCTTCATCTACGATCACTACCAACCATTATCATCACCACTGTCTAAATCTAGAACGATAGAGATGTGGGAGAGACGAGATGCAATATTATTTTTGTTTTATTCCTCTTTCAGATTTGCTTTTTTTCTCTTCTTTTTCCTCTTTCAATTGTTAAACTTAAAAAATCGCCGTGTATTAAGAAAGGGTAGCCGGATCTTTTATCAGTTTCCAAATATTTTTAGACCTCCTGTTAAACTTTATTTTCCATTGGACTTATAATAACTATTTATATAGATTTAGGACCGATCATTAAATTTTTTTAATAATTAATATACGGAGGCTGCTAACTAATTTATTTATGGTAGAAAAAAAAAATCATGAAAAAAAAATAAAACTATGGATTTTTTTTTTTTTGTATTAATCTATTGAGTTCATTAATTACTACATGATGAACTCAAGTAATGAAAAAACCTACATGATAAGTATTAGATCCTTTCTAAAGCCTGAGGCTCTGGAGAAGAAGTCATTATGCCTCACTTGGCAAGAGTATCACATAATTCACATTTAAACAGAAAAGGATGTTATTCATCAATACTTTCTAGATATGGTTTCATCTTCGGAACTTCAATCTTCATCGTCATTGCTATTGTTGTCTTCTTTCTCTCATTTTTTCCGACATCAACCATGAATCCCATGCTTCAATATAATCTTGATATAAAATGAGCAAATTAGTATCTGGGTCGTAAGTTTTAATATCTTTTAGCTTTTGGGTCGTAAGTTTATCCGTTATAGTATGTGGGTCGTTTGACTGTTATTTGACCGGTCAACAGTTATATAGTTCGACCATTTATTTACAAGAAAACCATTCCATCATTTAAACATTAACACCGTTCAAACACACAGATCTTGCTATCTTAAACTTCCAAAAGCTTATCCAAGTTGAAAAAGCGAATACCCATGTTTTAGGATTAGGATCAGAACACGAAATCAATACAGTTATGAAGTACTATTAGTTTTGTTTTAATCATTTAGACTAATGATACAAGTTCATCATTTTTTTTCGAAGCATCAAGTTCATCAATTTGATGATGATGATGATTGTATTTCTTTTGTATGTTTTAAGTCTAGATTGATAATTCTGATTCGTCATAGAATCTATGTAATTCTTCTTGTTGATTGTTAATATTAAAAACTGAATACAATTCTTCTCGTTGATCGTTAATATTGAAAACTGAATACAATTTTGTACAGGATACGTTCAGATTTGATTGAATTGAATGCGATAGTAGGAGGAAGTGAATTAATTAGGTTCTGATTATTTTGATTTTGAAGGTTATATTATGGTGAGATCCGATGATTGTTGTTGGTGGTGATCAAGTTGATTGTTTAATCAAAACTTGATGATTAGATTTGAGGTGGCGATATATTTTGTGATTGTGTTGCTGTGGGTATGGAGAAAATTAGGAAAACGATTATCTGGTCATACGTATTTGGGTCTAAGGTTGGATGTATACCAACACATTATACACATAATCTCTTCTTCCTATCAGAGACGGTGAATTTGGGGCCGTCATTCTTGGAGAGGTTACTCTAAACGGAAACCATTTACGGTGATAGTTTTATTTTGACAGAGTGGCATTTTAGAGAATAAGTGATCAAGCATTTTAACAGTTGACTGGTCAATCTACAGTCAAACAACCCAAATACTATAACGGACAAATTTAGGACCCAAATACTAAAAATACCAAAACCTACGGCCAAAATACTAATTTACCCACAAAAAATTTACATTCATACCTTTTGACAGTACTATAGCTACTACTTCTGTTTCGCCGTCTTTGAGTTCTTCACCGGAGCTGGTGAATAGCTCTGACCCGACGAATCAAAAGTTAGCACCTACTGCTTTGTTCAAAGAGATATCGAACAACTCTACTCAAACTATTAGTCCTCTTAAAGTCGGGGAATCCGTTATTAGAGATGAAGCCGATGTTCATGTAACGTCAAGTAGTTTTTCGGGTAGTAGTAGTAGATTAGTTTCGAAAAAAAGAGTTTCAAAAAAAAAGCAGCAGTAGTAGATTTAGATTAAATGATGAGATGAAGAAAAAAGAAAATGGTGATAGTTAATAGAGTATAAGTGTGTGTGAATAAAGTGTGTGAGGAAGAGTGTTTTGTACACTTTGAGAGTTTAGGCCTATATAAGGTCCCTTGTACTTGAGAATAATAAATCCAATAATATTTCATCTATTCATTTCACAATGTAGTCTCTAGGTATTCTATCATGGTATCAGAGCCATATCTGGGCAAAAACAAAATCTCTGATAAAGTTTTCTTTCTTCTTCCATATTCAATCAATATATCTTTCAATTTTTTAAGTAATAAATCATCAATAAATTCATTAAAAGAAGAGCATGCGTTAGACACCAGCAGAAACGTCAAATAATTGTCACTATTCAATCGGAACAAAAGTCTTGTTGTATCAAAGAAGAGCACGCGTAGTAGCAGAAATGTAGTGGAAATTCAAGTGCAGGTAATCATTTTCTTTTTTTTTGAGTTTTCAAGAATGCTTTATCTCTCCAAGACGCGTGAATATCATCATATCTCATTAAATGATCAAGAAAAGCAACAGACATCTCTCTCTTTTCGTTGTCAGTCAACAATGCTTCCGTCTCTCTCTTTTCTTGATTAATTCAATCGTATTAGTACAGATCGCGTGGTAGTCTTTTCCTTCTTGAAGAAATAAGAAGTACAGAGAATTCTTTCATTCCGTTTCTCTAGATTTGAAAAGATCTAGATCCGATCCATCATTTCATTTCTTTGATTCCCCTATCTCTGATTTTTCACCAAGATCCGAGTTCTTAGATGATCATTTCAGATCTCACAGAATCAAACTACTGGTGATGATTTCTTTACACTGATCTTTGTTGATTTTTGCTATTGATGATTTCTTTGATATCTCTTGCTTTCATTTTGGGGATTAGTGAAAGAAACACCTAACCTGATGAGTTACCTCTACAAATGTTGATCAACTTTGATCACTCTGTTTTCAAGTCTATTCGAGTTTCTACAAATGTTGTCCAGGTCCTGTCACAATTTCTTGATGGTGTGATGAGTTATTTTCTGCAGTATCAACATCTAGAGGTTATTCAGTTGGAATTTCAGGGATTAGGGTATCATCATAATCCTTTTCTTGATCCCGTGCCTTCTTCGGATCAGATGGGATATCTTGAATCCTTTGTTAGATGGTTACTCTCTCCCTAATCATCATGTTGTTTTGAGTTTCGACTTCTTTGCAATTTTTCATCAAGTTACTATGGTTCTCCGATTCCGAATCATTCTTTTCTATTTCAATATTCTTGATCTGATTTGTTCTTGATCTGGAACTTCTTGAAAATTTCATTTGAGTATTGGGATGAAGATGAATTCGAAGGAGTCAACTCTTGGAGATGTACAAGAAATGGTACTTGGGTCCACAACCGATGATGCTGTTGATTAATCATTAATGATATGTTCTTTAATGATCTCTTCCTTACTGAAGGAACAAATAACAAATCTGAACATGATTCAATTTTCTTAATCTGGTCTTCTATGATCTTTGCTTACTAGAAGATTGGGTGATTCGATGGTTGTCACTGATGTAAAACAACAATCTAGAGAGGCTCTGTTGAAGAGGCACTCTCTACTGGAAATGATGATCACCATATTGATTACAATGAATTTTTCTTTTGTGAAGCCACAGATCGAAGCATTTCTGGATCTAATGCTTTACTACTGGATTAAGGTAACATTCTTCTTTGGTCATGTGCAATAGAATTTGGTATCTGTTAGAATTTTCAGATCATTTTAGATTCATTCTCATGTAAGACTGAGTTGACTCAGCATTGATGATTCATATACATGTAAGACTAATGCTGTGACATTAGCATTGTTTGTCATTTTCCATGTAAGACTGGGCAAAGTGCACCAGCATTGAGACTTTTCCCATAAGACTGGTTCAAATACACCAGCAGGATGATTTTTGATTTCCCGTAAGACTGGGTAGGGATACACCAGCAGGATGATTCAAGATTTAAGCATTCAGATTCAAGGTTTACAGCAGTCAATACTTCAAGATTTAAGCAGTCAGTTTCAAGATTTTCCAGCAAACTTCAGTTTCAAGATTACAGCAGTCAGATGTCTTAGTCATTTCTGTTCGGATTTCAGCAATCCATTTCAGTTTGGTGTGTGATGGCGATAATTTTTTGCGGATACCATTCAAATTGCTTGTAGTTAGTGGATAGTCCACTAGTCAAACTCTGCCAGTGCATGATGAATGGTGCTACATTTACATTTAGTCTTTTTTAGTGTCTGTAATTGCAAGTTCAAGGTTTATTCCCAATGGACCATGAACTTGAGGGAGGGTAATAGAGTATAAGTGTGTGTGTGAATAAAGTGTATGAGGAAGAGTGTTTTGTACACTTTGAGAGTTTAGGCCTATATAAGGTCCCTTGTACTTGAGAATAATAAATCCAATAATATTCCATCTATTCATTTCACAATGTAGTCTCTAGGTATTCCATCAATAGTTGTAATATTTTTGATGGTGAATGGGTATGGGTTGACAATAGGAAACCATACTATCCTCCGGGTTCATGTCCTTTTATTGAAGAAGGAAGTAACTTCAATTGTTTCAAGAACGGGAAAACCGATGATGCATATCTGAAATGGCAATGGCAATGGCCATCTCAAGAAACTAATGCACAGTGCAATAACACTATCCCAAGGTGCATTTTGTTTCTAAGTTCTCCTCATGTAATTGCATCCCATTTAATGGTTAGCCATACATCGAGTGCCTGATAAAACGTATCTACTACCATTTCCTTTTGCATTGGTAGGTAGATCTGGGCACAATATTAAGGGTTCTAAACAACCGGTGCAATAATCTCTTGCAGGGTTCTCAATGCAACTGATTTTCTAGAGAGATTGAGAGGAAAAAAAGTGGTGCTTGCTGGGGATTCTATGAACCAGAATATGTTTTCGTCATTAACATGTATCCTTTGGAATGCTGCTGCAGATAAGAGCAAAGTTTTTCGGCTCTTTGAAGGAGGATTGTTAGTGAGATTTCAGGCACGTTTCGTTTAACTGTTGCATTGAAATGAATTAAGCTATTTACTTCAACCAATTTATCAAATTTTGTATCTTTTTATGAATAGGACTACAATTGCACTGTAAGATTTGTGTGGGCTGCTTTTCTGGTTTATGAAACACAACCACAAAACAGCAGAACTCAGGAAAGTCTATTAAAACAAGAACCGGAGACGCTGAGATGATCGACCCACACACATCATTATACTACTCTGATGCAAATATTGTAGTGTTCGATTCTTGGCACTGGTGGGTTGGACATAAAGTTCACAATGGGTGAGTAGAACGACAAAAAGACCGACAAAGAATGAAAAACAAAATGTGTGCAAGCATGCAAGTATACCTGATAAGTTTATATCTGTATATATCTTGATGTGCCTAATATATACTGGTCTTGAAATTGCAGGACAAGCTATTTTCAAGAAGGTGATTATTTGCACCCACAAATGGATATTGGTACAGCATACAAGAAAGTTCTTACTACTTGGAGGAGATGGATAGACAAAAACATAGACCCTAACAAAACTCAAGTTATTTTTCGAGAGCATTCAGTTAGCCATTGCAGGTAAGTGACGATGCAAATATATTTGAATTGTGTAATTGTAGACAGAGGCGAAGCTGGCATAGGCAATGGAGGAGCAGGGTAATTGCCCATGCGGCAGTTGTTGACTCGTGCCATGCCTAGCTTGTTGCTACATATCATGGATCCGCCAATATTGTTGTGGTTAGTTGTTTAATACAGTATCATTTATCCCCTTGATCCAGGGGAAGTAAATGGAACAATGATGGAAAATGCGACAGACTGAAGGCACCACCCAGGAATGATGAAACTTTCATAGAAAAAAATCCGTCAGAAGTAAAGCATACACAAGACACGATACGACGAATGAAGACTCCTGTTATATATTTGGACGTCGCTAAGACATCCTTCAATGTATACGAGTTCTTCCTGTTGATTCTGCAACAATGGAATAAACTAAACAGAAAAATAAACTGTTAACGTTAGAAAAATATGAACACTCTGATGTTGATGCACAAACTGGACAGAGCCATCTGCTCAGCAAATTGTCCTTAACACAATAGTTCTCGGGTACTCCTTAAGAATGAGAGATGTTATACCCCAACTGAGAAGATATGTCCAGGATAGAACTTTCCGTTATGAATTGAATTAGCACAACTCAATTCACCCTCTAGAACTTAACAACAATTTAGATAGAAGAAGAAGGAAAATAAACATACAAGTGCGCACAACAAAGCGAGAAGAGGGGAAAAGAGCTAGGGATAGTAGCCTGCTCTGGTGTATGTTGAAATGGTGAAAATTGATTTTCTTTTATAGGCAAAACTTTGAGAAAAGAATTAAATCGAATTAATGAGAATTGATTCGCATTGATTGATATTAATTTTAAAAACGTTAATAATATTTTCACCACTAATTTTTTGATTGGACCGTAGCCAGGATCACGCAAGCTCGCGAACCCGCGTGCAAAGCACCGCACATGTGTGAAAGAAAGTGTGAATCAACTATCCCATTGCCTTAGTCCTCCCCCAAAGACAAAAGCATTTAAACCCTAAGGGCCCTCCCTTAGTTGCAAGTTTTGTGGTAATATAAGTAAAAAACATCTCTAGTTTGTCCAATGTGGGACTAACTAAAGGTTCTTCATTCACAAAATAGTGAAAATGGAAATGATGTTTCCACCCAGCAAATGAGCTAGTGTCTCTTAGTGACACATTGGTCCTAAGATCCATTCCTACCAAGACCAATAATTCAATTTTAAAATCATTTCAAAATCATTTCATTTTCTCCAACAATCCCCCACATGAATGAAAAACCCGATAAAATCAGAAATCAGAAAGCGAGAAATACCTCTTAGGCAATAGGTGTCCATAAGGTCTTGAACCTTTTCTTAGTGAGATATTACCGAAACTACTTGATGGACAGTGAACGCGATGTCTTGAACTGCCATCGTTTGGTGTAGTTCATCAATAGCTTCCACGCGAGATATCTCTCTAGGTGCTGTTAAGTTCGTGTCGTTGTGTCTATTTTGGCCCTGGACGTATCCCATTTCTCAGAATGCTCTAGAGAATCAGCTCAGTTCTCATAAGAAGCGACCCACTTCCTCATTCAGATAGGTGAGTTCTATCAAGAGTGTTTACTGCTATACCTCACTTCAATCTTAAATTGAAACTATAGAACTCATTAAGACTTAATAAAAGGTCATCCTCACATGCAGTCACACTATCACGTCTACACCATAGGGAAGGGACATAGAATGAAATTCTCTAATAGTGTTTCCTTTAACCCACCACAAATTAGTTGTCTCATTCGAAACCTTGATATTGGGATCTCCAGTCAGCAAGGTTGAGTGTCCTTCATGACAAGTTTATTTGATGAGCTTAAGCCCCATCCCCCTCGATGTATTACTAATATCTCCTGGGACAAACCTTTCGTCAAAGGGTCCATGATATTCTCCTTATACCTCACAAAGTCAACAGAAATAACGCCAGTTGAGATTAGTTGTTTTAGGGAATTGTGTCTTCTACGAATGTGTATAGACTTCCCATTATAGTTGTTGTTTTTAGCATTAGCTATTGCAGCTTGACTATCACAATGTATAGATATAGCTGGCACAGGCCTATGCCAGAGAGGAATGTCTTCTAAAAAGCATCTTAGCCAAGCGGCTTCCTCTCCTGCTTTATCTAACGCAATAAACTCTGATTCCATAGTGGATCGAGCTATACATGTCTGTTTGGAACTCTTCCATGATACATACCCACAACCTAGAGTGAAAACGTATCCACTCGTAGACTTAGACTCCTCTGAGTCCGCTATCCAGTTTGCGTCACAAAATCCTTCAAGGACCGCAGGGTATCTCTCATAATTTAAACAAAAGTTTAAAGTGTACTTCAAGTACCTTAACACTCTAATAAGTGCATCCCAATGCTCTTGTCCCGGATTACATGTATACCTACTTAACCTACTCACAACATAAGCAATGTCTGGTCTCGTACCAGTTCATTAAATACATCATACTTCCTATGACACGTGAATATTCAAGTTGTGAAACTCTATTACCCTTGTTCTTCCTGAGTCTACAACAAGGATCATACGGAGTACAAGCAGGTTTACTATCAAACTGGCTATATTTTCTAAGTATAGATTCAACATAATGAGATTGACTAAGACTATATCCATTAGACTCTCTTCTAATTTTCATCCCTAAGATTACATCAGCGGGGCCTAAGTCTTTCATGTCAAAGTTCTCATTTAGCATGTTCTTAGTAGAGTTAATTATAACCATGTTTGTACCAAGTATAAGCATATCATCAACATACAAGCATACAATCACACAGGCATCATTCACAAGTTTAGTATAAACACACTTTTCATATTCATTTATTTTAAAACCACTAGAAATCATTACATGATCAAATTTTTCATGCCATTGTTTAGGTGCTTGTTTCAAGCCATACAAAGATTTTTTCAGTTTACAAACTTTATTTTCACAACCTTTCACTACAAAGCCCTCAGGTTGGTCCATATATATTTCTTCATCTAATTCATCATTTAGAAAAGTTATTTTTTACATCCATTTGATGTATCTCTAAGTTATGAATGGCAGCGATAGCAATTAACATCCTAATGGAAGTAATTCTCGTAACAGGTGAATAAGTGTCAAAGAAATCTACACCTTCTATTTGTTTATAGCCTTTAGCTACTAATCTAGCTTTTTATTTTTCCACAGTTCCATCTACTTTACGTTTTCTTTTGAAGATCCATTTACAACCTATGGGTTTACACCCTAGAGGTAAATCTACAATATCCCAAGTATCGTTCTGTAGAATGGAATTCATTTCACTAATAGTGGATTCTTTCCACCATGGGGCTTCAGAAGAAGTCATGGATTCTCTAAAAGTCTGTGGATCAGTCTCAGCTAAACAAGTTCTGAAGTCTGGCCCAAAAGATTTTTCAACTCTTAGTCTTTTGCCTCTTCTAGGCTCAAATTCATATTCCTCTACAGGTAGTGACTGACTAGTAAAAGGGACATCTAGGGGATCATCACATATTATGCGAGGTTCAGATTTCAAAGGAAAGACATTTTCAAAGAACACAGTATCCCTAGATTCCATAATGGTATTCATACCAATTTCAGAAATTTCTGAACTTACAACCATAAATCTATATGCATTAGTATGTCCAAGATACCCTATGAAGACACAATCAACAATTTTGGGTCCTATCTTGGTCCTCTTATGTGGAGGGATAAAAACCTTAGCTAAACACCCCCACACTTTGAAGTACGCATAAGAAGGTTGCCTACCTTTCCATAAATCATATGGAGATTTGTCTGATCCTTTAAAGGGTACTTTGTTCAGGACATAGCAAGCTGAGAGGACGGCCTCCCCCAACAAGTTCGCAGGTAGTCCTGAACTAATTAACATGGCATTCATCACCTCCTTAAGGGTTCGGTTTTTGTGTTCAGCCACACCATTAGATTGTGGTGAATAAGGAGGGATTACTTCATGAATAATATCATGTTCCATACAAAAGTCTCCTATAGGGATTACATATTCACCACCACGGTCAGACCTAACGGTTTTAATGGTAGTACTCATTTGGTTTTCAACTTCTAATTTATATATTTTAAAGGCTTCTAAGGCATCATACTTACCTTTAAGTAAATAAATATGACAGTACCTCGTACAGTCATCTATGAATGTGACAAACCATTTTTTACCACCTCTAGTTTGAACTGATTTCATGTCAACTAGGTCTATGTGAATTACTTCTAAGGGTTTAGAATTTCTCTGAATATTTTTCTTATAAGACTTTTTAGCATATTTTGATTCTACGTATATTTCATATTTATATTCATTTTCCAAAGTAACTTTTGGAATACAGCCTATGCTTGCAAGTTTGTTCATTGATTTATAATTAACATGACCAAGTCTACCATGCCAAACATTCAATGGCACACAAACATAAGAAGAATCATTTTTATTCATTTCAATAAAGGTTACATTCAATTTATATAAACCTTTAGTCTTATAGCCCTTTCCTACATAATCTTTGCCCTTAGTTATAATAACTTTCCCAGATTCAAATACAAGTTTAAATCCCTTATCATCTAACACACCACTAGATACAAGATTCTTGCAGATGTCCGGAACATGTAGAACTTCATTCAATGTGAGAGTTTTTCCAGAAGTGAGCTTCAGCCCAACTTTTCCTTTTCCCGCAACCTGTGCTGCGGACGAGTTACCTATATAGAGATTTTCTCCTTCCCCTACTTTCTGATAGGAGGTGAACATATCTTTGTTTCCGCAGATATGTTTGGTAGCACCAGAGTCTACCCACCAGTCTCTCACATTGGTCACCAAATTTACTTCAGACACCGTGCCAGAAAACTCGTTCTTGTTGCTTTCAACTAAATTGGCATTGGGCTTCTTATTATTATTAAAGTATTTACGCTTCCTACAGTGTATTGCCATATGGCCAGGAATACCACAAACATAACATGCACCTTTAATTTTACCAATGCCAGATTTTGGTTTCGGGAAAGTACCTTTTCTGTACGGTCCAGGCTTACGTTTGATGTGGTCCAGACTTGCGGAAGACTTGTGTTCGCTGACATGAGCTTTTTTGGACATGTCTCTTGCAGAAGATATAATTTTGTCTTTTGAACACAACAATTCTTCCACTTGAATCTTCTTACCCAATTCTACCATACTGACTTCACCAGTTTCATGTCTCAGTCTTCGTTTATATTCAGCCCATGAAGAAGGTAATTTTTTCTCAATCACCGCAGACACTTGAAATGTTTCATCAATCACCGTACCTTCAGCAATAATTTCGTTAATAATTTGCTGAAGTTCTAGAAATTGGTCTACCACAGATTTGTCATTAACCTTTTTGTATTCCAGGAACCGAGCAACTAAAAACTTCTTACTACCAGCAGTTTCTGCTTCATACTTAGCTTCTAAGGCATCCCATAAATCAAATGCAGTAAAGTTTTCTTTTGCATTATAGAAGTCATACAAAGCATCTTCTAAACAGTTAAGGATATGGTTTTTGGCCATATAGTTCTGTCTACTCCAACCTTCTAACTCTCCTTCATTTTCCGGTTCATTCAAGTTTTCATCAAAAGGCTTCAGAACTAATTCATCCAACATGTGATAACTCAGGAAAAATAACATTTTTGATTGCCATCTTTTGAAGTCTTTCCCAGAGAACTTCTGAGGTCTGTCAACATCAATCTTGGCCATTGAAACAGAAGTAATAAAACTATTGTGTTAAGATTGTTGATTCTGCAACAATGGAATAAACTAAACAGAAAAATAAACTGTTAACGTTAGAAAAATATGAACACTCTGATGTTGATGCACAAACTGGACAGAGCCACCTGCTCAGCAAATTGTCCTTAACACAATAATTCTTGGGTACTCCTCAAGAATGAGAGATGTTATACCCCAACTGAGAAGATGTGTCCAGGATAGAACTGTCTGTTATGAATTGAATTAGCACAACTCAAGATAGAAGAAGAAGGGAAATAAACATACAAGTGCGCACAACAAAGCGAGAAAAGGGGAAAAGAGCTAAGGATAGTAGCCTGCTCTGGTGTATGTTGAAATGGTGAAAAATGATTTTCTTTTATAGGCAAAACTTTGAGAAAAGAATTAAATTGAATTGATTGATATTAATTTTAAGTCTTGATTGGACCGTAGCCAAGCTCACGCCAGGCTCACGCAAAACTCACAAACCCGCGTGCGTGCTTCGGTGCGAAGTACCGCGCATATGAATCAACTAGTCCATTGCCTTAGTCCTCCCCCGACCACAAAAGCATCTAAACCCTAAGGGCCCTCCCTTAGTTGCAAGTTTTGTGGTAATATAGGTAGAACACATCTCTAGTTTGTCCAATGTGGGACTAACTAAAGGTTCTTCATTCACAAAATAGTGAAAATGAAAATGATGTTTTCACCCAACAAATGAGCTAGTATCTCTTAGTGATTTATTGGTCCTAATATCCATTCCTACCAAGACCAATAATTCAATTTCAAAATCATTTCAAAATCATTTCATTTTCTCCAACACTTCCAACAAGAATAATACAAAGATGAAAGTAAATTGCAGTCATTGGTGCTTACCTGGTGTTCCTGATACATGGAATGAGTTGTTGTATATTTCTCTCTTGAGAGCTGGTAAATAAGCCAGCTTTCTTTAAGTCGTGTAAAACAACATTTATAGCAGTATGAACATTGTACATTTGGAGAACAAATAGCCGTAAAAGAAAAACAAGGACTAATTATGGCGTCAATTTGTCCTCTTCTTTTAAGAAAGCTCAACCATCATCAATACTCAATGTCTAAATGACATTGGTTCTAGGATTTCTAAAACCTAAAACGTCCTGATGCATATGGTTTTCTGTAGTTATGGGGCACCTAATTCCATCCAAAACCCCATTGACATACACAAGAAAATATTAGTAAAAAAATTCAAGTGTTGAACGTTCTGCCAACAAACACATTGAAAATTGAACAAGCTTAATATAAGGCCGATCTTGTTTCGAAAGAATACATTACGACATGGATAATCGCAGCATATAATTCCAATTAAGATTAATTGGTAACAGAAGCTACCAATAGATCTTTTACTGGTCACCACATATCAATATTTTAGGTAGAGAGTATCTGTCATTTTAGTATAAAAACAAATCTGCAATTTGGAATTTCACTTTGCTTAGCAACAAGCACCATACAATTCAGTTTTGTTTTTTTTCCGTAATAGCAGCCATTTTAAGATACTAAAAATATTATCATATATTTGTTAAAATTTTGGACCAAGCAAACGTAAATGGATCTAAATTTCAAAGAAATAACAATAATGATTGAATTGGAAACCGAATATACTACTCCCTCTCTAATTATCCTTTTCATTTCTATTTTTGTCCCAAATTAAAAGATTAGTTTCCTCTTTAAATGATAAATTTCCATGACAATCATTTTCAAACATTACTGTTGTTAAATCTTTTACCGAGGAATCGAATCCAAATCCGTGACAGATGTGTGGGCATTGGAGATACACTTCCCTAGGGAGACTGGACAAACTATACGGAGACAACCACCTCCATACAGGTTCAAGATTGAGTAAGAACTTGTGTAATGAGCTACAAGTAATATACAAGGGAAGCCATTACAGTAACCAACCAGTTCCCCTTTGGAATCAACATGAGCAAGACAGGCAGGCCGATCACTGCTCAAAGTTTTGAAGAAGGTTGCCATTACTGTAAACTCGAGTGAAAAATTTGAAACACCTACTCCGATATCTAGCCCACCGGCACCAGTAACCAAACCCTAGCATTTAAAACAGTAAGTATAAAATCAGGCTGGAGCCATCCAAAACTTCACTTTCTTGTCAGCACCAGCAGTGGCTAAAACCATCCCGCGATCAGGTCCTGCCGAACAACAAGAAACCGTGATGTAAATTCAAACAACTACTAGGAAAGAGAACAATCGTCGGACCAAAACAAAACAAAATGGAAATATTACTTACCCAAAGGAATTTTCTTCGGCGCCCAAGCAATGCCTGTGATATTGCCTGTATGATAATACAAGATTGACCCCCAAATAGAGTTAAAGAGTTAACCGAAAAAAGTCATCTTAAATACAGGGAATCCTTTTCTAACAAGTCAAAAGGAGTATCAATGACAACACGCATTGAGAAAATTTATCATAGAAGAAACTGAAAGAGCCATAAGAAAGATAAGCTTGACCGTACCATCATGAGCCTTATCAGCTGTGTCCAAAACCTTCCCAGTTTCAGCACATAGCCATTGCAGCATTGAATCATGGGTGGCAGCCAATACTTTTCCATCAGGTGAAATACTGAGACGATCATAGTGCAAAGTTTCCCCCTTTGAGTCATGAAGTGGTATTGGAAACACCTTTAGAGTCTTTGGGTCCTCGGAAAGATGATACCGAACTTCAAAGACAGATAGAAATGCCAGTACCACTCATCAGAAAAATATTGAAGAAAAGAAAAGAAAAGAAAATAACAATGGAAGATGGAAAGACCGGTCTGGATATCTAACAGGAAATTAATTTGCTCTTTTTGTAAATCCAATGGGTAGATATTCGTAATCAAGATATCACCTTGCCACTACTCACAGGAATAACCTACAACCATATTACTTCCATCATCACATTTTAAGCAAAATTCTACATTTGTCCGATTATAATTGTTGCTTGCTTGAATAGTCAAGTAAATAGACACGCAGCAATAAACTAAACATAAATTAATTAAACTAGATATAAAGAAATCCAGGCATCAACTCAACCTCAAACTTATTCAGCAAAAGCATAGGACTCGATTTTAAACCAGCAAACAAGATAGAAAACTCCATTTCCAAACCATTAAACTTGAAAATTAAAAACAGAGGTTAACTCCATCATGCATGCACTTAATATTATCTGCATTAAGGAAATTCTATCAAGTCAAAATGCTCAAGTTGTTCCTTGTTTCTTGGACTTGCTCCTTGTTTGACTGGGTAAGGGATTTCTTAGGTATGCCTTCTGCTATTAGGGACAAAAGTAGGTTGGGTGGTGAAATAACTAAGATAAAATCTGGAAGTATGCAGGCTTGATAACATTTTAGAAGGTTAATGAGTGTTCTTTCCTCTCTCTAAAGCATGCATTGATAGTTAATCTGCATGTATAATGGAAACAAAGGTTAACTTAATTAGGCATGCGCCTAATATTATCCGCATAAAGTCACATTCTATTAAGACAAACTGCTCAAATTGTTCCTTGTTCTTGGCTTTGTTCTTTGTTTGACTACGTAAAAGGGATTCGTAAGGTATATCTTCTGCTATTAGTGCCAAAGGTAGGTTGTGGTGGTGAAATAACTAAGATATAATCTGGACGTATGAAGGCTTGATAACTTTTTGAAAGGTTATTGGGGCTCTTGACTTTCTTTAAAGCATGCATTTATAGTTAAACTGCATGCAAAATGAAAAAATAGAGAAAAAAGAAAGAAACTGAAGAAGCCAATTCTCTTCCATGGGGCATATGACGTTAATCCAGCACAAAAGAGAATACCAAAACCAAAAATAAAAGCAGATGGAGACTAAAACCGTCTCGCGTTGTATGATCAAAAGCAATCAGATCAGACTTACCGTTAATGTTCCATATCCTTATAGTACCATCCTTGGATGCTGTTATAATTTGTTCTGAATTTGGTGAAAAGCATAACCAGGTCACGGCACTCTGAGGGTCATGACAAGACATGATAATCATATAATTACAAGGTTAGAGGGTTACAGCATCATGATATTTCAATGAAATATTTAAGCAGTATGTATGGAATGTTAGGAAAATGTTTGAAGAAGATTATCATACGTAAAAAATCGTGGTAAAGCGCTATTTTTTAGGGTTTTAGGGGAAGTAACTCACACCTTCAAGGGATACAGGGACTACATACATCAAGAGCAATGTCCTCCGCATGCAAGCCACATATATATCAAACCGATTTCGGAACTGGCAACGCTACTTATGTTGTTCGTATGTCCAACTTCCCTTTGTGCATGTGGGTGGAGATGGGGTGGAGCCTTGGAGGGGGTCAGTCAAGTTAATTTTCTAGGTCACCCGTCGCATGGGTAGCTTAAAAGTTTCAATCAACTCCGAACACACTTCCAGAGTCAATACAAAGTGATATTCTGCGATTTTGATCACACTGAGGGGGATCACTTCAACCAAAATTTCATGGCTTATCTCCTTGTGTACTGTGCATTACCAATTCTGCTATGTCTATGATCATTATCAATTAGAGTATGGGACTATGCAGTCGATATATAGATAAATCTAATTTGGCAAATTATTGGTGAAGATGATTCACTAGCTGTAAAGACCATTCTTATTAGAAAAAATGGTAACCAGGTGAAGTGTGGATTGAAAGTGAAGAGTAAAATATGTGCAAGTTATTTTAGTCTGAGTCAACACTAAGAAGGTAACCAAATTAAAAATGGATTAATTTTCATGATGAAGAACTATCGTATCAGGCTAGTTACTAGTAAACCCATTTTAGCAATTTGTGGCGAACCTTATGACCCTTAAGCTGCATAACTGCTGCAACCTCCTTTACTGAACCATCCTTGGAATATATAATTTCCCATACCTACAAGAAGCAGAAACAATATGAATTGTTAAATGCAAAAACAAAAGGCAGAAACAATCTGAAATGTTACATGCAACATGTAGAGCCTTGTTTTACTGTTTACAGACTACTTAAATGAAAAAGAAATCTCCATCTGTGGCCCGTAACAACTCCATATTCTATGACTAATTACGATACAACAATAAGACTAGAAAGACATATATATATATATGAAAAAGGCCTGACAGTTGAAAATGCAGAAGTTGTTTTTAAGCGAGGCTTCACCTGTTCAGTAGTAGTTGTTGGTAACTAACCTATTAGGCTAACAGAAGAACAATTAAAGTAAAGTTGATTGGAAAATAAAATGAAATGAAACGCAAGTTATACATGGATGACTTATTCTTGATCAGATATGAACCTAAAACTAATGGCAACTTTTCTAGATGAGAAAGAACCATCACATTACGCGTTTGGAGATGTATAATACATGTCATTGTCAGGATTATTCTATAGAAGTGAGTCCATGAGATCTTGAAGAACAGTCTAAGTAACTGTAAGTCTGTTTCTTTTATATGTTTGGATACCAGGGAGAGAGAAACATCTGTAGAGGTTGAATTAGTGTCTTGTGAAAAGTAGTACTAAGCAACTACACCATTTGTTGTTTGCAAGCACTAACCAAATCTATGAAATGGCAAATGGCAGGTAACTTTTCCATATTACACTTTGTTCCACCACCAAACTACAGATAAGCATTTCTCCCTTTAGAGTTCCCTTCTAGTTAGTAACTGAACAACCTTGTTAGTGGGTATAGACGACTGTGATCTCAAATGTCAACATCTTGGACAGCCACACAAAAAGTTGTTTAAGACTCATTTTCCTCCGAAAAAACTTGTAACTCCTAAATCTTTACCTATGTCAGTTTGCCCTAAGAAACCAAACACTTTATATTTACACCCCTGAGTAATCCCACTCCTGTATAACAGCAAGAGATCTCCATTGGTCATGTAAAGGGATTCACAACAAAAAAAAAACTTGTCTGGAACTGCAATGCCAGATCAAGAAACAGTAATCGACAACGGGCATGATTTGTTCAAATGAGTGTGGTCGTGTCCGATAAGATTGTTTGATAAGCATTAATGGATCTATCATGATGCAGACTAGATGTAAAAACAAATGGATGACTGATAGTATAGAAGCCACCTTCACATCCGCAGTAAAAGCTGCAGCAGCAATAAACCTCCCATTGGGAGATACTGTGGCCATATTGTTTTTGAGCTGGTTCGTGTCAGTGTTCCCCAAAATCTTCCCACTCTTTCCATGCCAAAGGATGATATCAGTACCTAAAAGATTTAGTCTCGAATAAGAATAAGTGGAATGCAATGTGGAAAAACTTCATCTGTAATCACAAGATTGACAACTCGTCCTCAGAGCCACCACGTATTGGTGTAAGGAACCAAGAGTAGATTGCAAGTTAAGAATTTAAATAACGACATATGACCCATAGTATCATCAAGTTCTAAGAAAACAAGAGCAGAGCCGGGAGGCAAACGTTCCTGGAACATATGAAGCACTTTTAATCCTATCCCAAACCAAATTAACTACCTCCTAAGTGTTTGAAGTTGACCCATTACACATCTAAGCGACAGTCTGTCTGGTACTTGAAAGATGCTCCAGACATGGTTAAAAAGCAAGATATCTATCAAACAATCTCAATGCGATAACAAACCACTTACTAATCTTAAAATTCAAAGAAGAATAGTTTGTCATGAGTACTGATAAAGAACTTCAGCAAATTAGCAACTTTAGAAGTTTACCATCTGAACATGAAACAATTACTGTACTTCCATCAGCAGTGTCATAACTGGCAGCAGTTCCAGCAAGGGTAACAATAGCCCTTGACTGATGAACTTTACGGTGTTCCCATTTAATTTCTGGAACGGGAAGCTCGGGTTGCTGCTTACCGCCGTCATTAGCAGAATTTGCACTTACTTCACCATACATATATAAGGAAGAACCAGAAAGATTTTGAGATGACACAACCACAGATGACGCTCCATCAGAGAACGCAACTGCTGTTGGCTGCCCTCCAGCTGGTAAGTTAATTCTCAGAAATCTGCAATCAAGTAATAAGACCATTAAACAAGAATCTGATTTGATCAAAGTGATTATATATTACGGTGGGAATCTAAAAATGTAGAATATCCAGAGCAATTCATACTTGAAGCTTTTACTCAGAGCATCATCCAATTTGAATATCCTTACAATCCCGTCAGCACAAGCTGTAAAACAAAATGAAGTACAAATAATAATTTATAAAATAGGAAAGCATTAACGAGATAGATATATTTTCATTCTTAAATTTTGGAGGAAATCCAGATCCAGGATAACTAAATTTTACTGATCAAAGAATCATTAAAACATATAAGTTTCCTACACTGGTGAAAGAAAACATGAAGGTAATCAATTTTCCCGGTGTGATCATGTATGCAATTCAAGTAACGGCGAGGTAGGTCTGAATTGAGGAACCAACTTGCAATTGAAAGACCTTAGTTATTAAAATAAAGTAAACAGAGAACTCGTGAATATCCAAAGGGCTTCACCAACTATTTCCCCACAATTTTATCTCGAATTACACAAGCATCGAATTTCCCCTTGTTTATGTCAAAGGCCAGTTAATCAGTAGAAAACAAACTCCTCTTAATTTTTCTTCACCAATAACTAAAGAGAAAGATCCGCTGACATTGTTAAAATGACAAAACTTGACAATGATGATTTCATCGAATTTATGGAGCCTTAATTAAAACAGCATAGAAGCTAAGGTAGTTGAAATCGAAAACCTATGAACTTGAACTCCTATATATCTAGTTCAACAAGTAAAGCACAACATGCATTCGCAGTAAAGCTACAAAGAGGCCTTTAAACATATCCGCAACCACAAATGTTGACTAATTTCATATACATAACCATTCTCAGCTAGCATTACAAATATCAGTAGATCAGTGTTTCTCTTTCAAAAATTGATAAACTCAAAACTAAATAAACACTAAAAAGAGAACAAGCTTAGCATCAATTTCACACCTGTAGCCAAATTTCTGCCGTCAGATGAGAAACACAAAGCTGTGACTGAATCTCCATGACCTTTCAAAGTATTCACATCCAATGGATGATGTCGTTTCACTTGATCCTGAAACAATCAAACATTATAATTCAAACCATTATTAATTCATACAAACCCTAGAAAAATCTCAAAATTCTCCAAGAATTATCATTATCATACCTTGTCTGAGGCATGTGATTGAGATCTAGAATGTGGTTTTCTGGAATTATTGTGAGAAGATTTCTTTGATTTGTGATTATTATTATTATTATTATTCACAACTTCATCTGGTTTTAAAATGGTTTCAACTTCAGATTTTTTCTGACGAAAGTAATCAGAGAAAAAAGTGAGAGCAATAAGAGCTCCTAGTGAAACTGAGATTATAAGAACTGGAACAACTCCAAACCCTAGGAAAAGTGATGGTTGTTCTTCCATTTTTGAGAAGAAGAAGAAGAAGAGGAGGAGAGTTTTGATATGATTTTGAAAAGAGTATTTGTTTTGCTCCGTGGAAATTAAAGGGGTGTGAGTTTAGTCAGATGTATACAAATGGAAAGTGTTGAATAGGTGGCGCATTTTTATCGAAAGGTTATATAGGGGCCGCAAGCTTGACAGAGGGGTTGCAAATTGTTGGTCAGAACTACTTCGACATATGAGATCGAGTGACTTGTGCGGCTTTTGTGCCACCACCACTTATCCACCCGAGGGACAAACTTAAATCTGACTTTTCATTTGATTTACTGTCTTGAGTGAATGTTGTCAGATATTAGTTGGGATGCTTTTGATGAGAGAAAGAGTTTCCCGAGCTGATTAACTGACATGGCTAGTTCGCTAACTTAGTTGGATGGCCGTAGTGATCGGTTTTTTTTTATAAATTTGAGAAACAAGAGGTAGTTCACTTGGGTTGGGCTCCTAGCTCATGTGAAATTAGATATACGAGGTATTCCGCCAATGGCTGTTAAATAAAATATGACAATAGTCGATGCGTTTTTTGTGTCACCACTTGTTGTTGTTGTCTGATCATATTTGGAGATGGATTCAGGGTGACCAAATAATCCGTTAAGGGGTATCATAGGGGTTATGTTAAATTTCCATATTACCTTTCTATCTATGAAAAAGTTTAATTTACCCTTCAATCAATTAAAACCTAAACATAACAAAACCTTACAAAATTTTCATTTCAATTCAAAAACCTTTCCCTCTCCCTCCATATCTCCTCCTTCTCCATTTGAACCGAATTTCTCCATCGAATGATGTATACAAGGTATTCAACAAAACCCATGTTATTTTTAGAACCCAAAAGTGATTGATTTTCTTGTTTGATTGATGGTTTGTTAAAAAAATTGGGTTACAGAAAAATTTACGGTTGGGTTCGATTGGAAAACCCAACCATAAATGTATGTTCTCAAGAACTTACGGTTGGGTTCGAATGGAACCCAACCGTAACTGGTTTTTTCTGCATTTTACGGTTGGTTATTAAAAAAAAAAAAAAACGTAATAAAAAGGTAGGAGATGAAGATGATTTTTTACGTTGGGTTCGATTGGAAAATCCAACCGTAAATGTATGTTTTCAAGAACTTACGGTTGGGTTTTTTTATTTTACGGTTAGGTTATTAAAATACCCAACCGTAAATCAGAAGGAAGGAGATGAAGATGATATTTTACGGTTGGGCTCGATTCTGAACCCAACCGTAAACTACTTTAAGCTCAAAACCAACCATAAAATTATATGAATATATTTGAAGATTTTTTCATTTCTATCTTGTAGAGAATTGAAAGAAGAAGTCAACCCAAAAAAAATGAGGTCAATCGGACATCGTATGAGGGAGTTATGATCAAAACGGTGAAATACAAAAGAAAATCCAGGAAGAATTACGGCTGGGTTTCTTGGACTCGGACCCAACCGTAAATCTGGGGATTTTGGGTGAGATTTTTGTGTCAGATTTACGGTTGGGTTTATTGGGCCGAACCCAACCGTAATTCTTCCTGGATTTTTTTTTGTATTTCACCATCTTGATCATAACTCCCTCATACGATGTCCAATTGACCTCATTTTTTTGGGGTTGGCTTCGTCTTTCAATTATCTACAAGATAGAAATGAAAAAAAATCTTCAAATCTATTCATATAATTTTACGGTTGGGGTTGAAGATTAGTTACGGTTGGGTCCTATGCTAAAACCCAACCGTAAAACTGTTACGAGTGTTTGTTAGTTACGGTTGGGTTCTAGGATGAATACCTAACAGTAATTGTTAGTTACGGTTGGGTACGATGCTAAAAACCAACCGTAAAACTGTTATGATTTGGTGTTCATCCATGAATCTACGGTTACAGTTGGTTTGGGAAGAACACCTAACCGTAAATGGCGTTTACGGTTGGGTTCGACATGAAAACCCAACCGTAAAATTCTCTGAATAAAAAGAAAATCATATTTTTTTTATGTAATTTCATCAAATTTGAGTCATTAAAAGACCAAGAGTTTAAGTTAGAGGTATACCTCACTACTCTGGTTGATTGAATCAAAATCTAGGGTTTTTACAAAAAAACCTAAAAAAATCTCTTCTAATTTTTCTTCCCACCAAACCAAAAAGAAAAAAAATTGATTTTATTTGATTAAGTTTAAGATTATTTTAGATTAGTTATGATTAGCATAATCTATTAGCTAATTAGTTTTACTAATATTAACTAATCAGGGGTAGTTTAATCATTATGAAAATATCATGGATAAGGGGTTTTTGAAATTCACTTCAAATGTCTCTATTTCGTCTTTACATGGGTAGCCCCTCTATGGACTTTGCAGCCACTCCTGAGCATGAAATGCAACTGCAATGTTCTCTGGTCTCTATGTGGATAAGGGGTATAGAGCCCCCGTCAGATGGTTGCATATTTAATGTAAAAAAAAAGTTATTTTGACTTTGGTACCTGGGTTTTATCCAGATTTTGTGTTCTTACTTACATTTTTCCAATCTTAGACTTTAGTACCTGGAATCACTGTTTACCTTGGATGGAAAAGTTAAAGTACTGACTTCCGTTTAGATATTTTTTTAAGAAAAAAAATTAATACTTAACGCCGTTAACGGCGTCGTTAACACGTGAGTTTTTTTAAAACTCACATGCCTTCAACATTATCCTACGCCTACCTTTATTCAGATCCAACGGTCTGTTTTTTACATTTTTCAAAAAAAATGACAGTTGCCATTCTTGTTATAAAATGACCGTTGCCATATCCTACTTTCACCACCATCACCTGCAAATTCTCATCTTCTTCTTTAACAACACAATTCTTAAAAAATTTCACACAAAACATACATAATGAAGGGTTCAAGCTCATCACCAATTACCAAGTGTTCTCTATGTATTTTTGCTGGTCATGTTGCCAGAGATTGTCCTTGGGAAGGTACAAAATGCACACTAATCAACCGCAAGGGTACCTGTTTCTTAGAAAAGCAATAAAATGAAAAAATGGATTTCAACCTTATGTGAAGTGCAACTACTGTGGAGCTTTCATCTGGTTATGTGCTTATGTAGCTTCACACCAAGGTATTCCACCACCTATTCCACCAACTTTACCAGATGATGAAAAGTGGTTAAAAGAGAAGCAATTTTACTGCTACTCATGTGGGGAAGCTGATCACATGGCTTATAACTGCAGAACCAACCTCTTACCATGCACAGATCCATGTTGTGATGGTAAGATGAAGCTGCTCACTTCTACAAAACCAGAATCTATTGGAAACATACACTACTTATGTCAAACATGTAAGAAGGTTAAGTTTCAATAAATATGTAAGCAAGTGTTGGAATATGTACGAACCTAGTAAGATATTTTTATACTGTTATAAGTAGGTAATAAAGAAAATAACTTAGCAATTGCATATGTTGTTCACAACCTTTAAACATGTACTCCTAAGCAACTGCAGTGGTCCAAAAAATAAAAACTAAGCAACCTAAAGCATAAATGATAACTAATCACTTAGGTCAATAGTAATTCCATTAAGGGTATTACCAATGGCGCTTTGAATTCTTCTGCTTCTTCTTGGTGGTGAAGGCAGATCAGGTTGAAGCAGTTCTGCAGGTTCAGGCAATGTTGCAGGCTCAGTGACTCTTTTCCTCTTTTGTTGTACAACACCACCTCTGGTTCTAACACCACCAGCTCTTGGACTACCATTGCCACCTCTCATATCAACTCCTGGAATCCCAATACCAACAATGTTGCCTCTTTTTCTATACACAGTACCTGACCCACCTCTAGTGCCTGGAGTCCAACCACCTACACCACCTCTTCCTCTTGAAGAAGATCTTCCAGGAGGTAGCCAAACTGGTGGTGCTGCTATTGCAGATGGTGCTTTAGTGCATATGGTGCTGATGTTGTAGATGGTGTTGCTGGTGCAAATGGTGTTGTTGTTGTAGGTTCTTCAACATTATCCCCAAACAACAAGTACTCAGATCCCCTCATCATGGTATCATTCCCTCCATCTCTAGTTCTTGGGCCAGCTTTAGTTCTTGGACCACCTCTACTAGTGGCAGCTGTATCTCCACCTGGCATTCCACCTGCATGTCCACCTGTCACCTCAGACCCATCACTGCTGCCACCTCTCCTGCCACCTCTCTTGCCACCTCTCCTGCCACCTCTACCCCCACCTCTGCTATTGTTCTGTTGTTGACTTTGGTACTCCTGAAAATCCTCTGCTGGGTTCCTTCCCACATGTGGTTCACCATCTACAAACAAAGAAAAAGTTAGAGACAAAGAAAAAGTTATATATAAAGATAAAATAAACAAAAAGAAAAAATGCATGTCACCTTCTTGTTGTTCAAGTTGATTCTTTTTAGGACAACCTTTTTTGTTGTGTCCAAACTCTTTGCATTGGGAACATTGCTTCCTTTGAAAATTTCCACCTATAGCCTCATTTGCATCTCTTCTCCTTTGTGTTCTTGGTCTGCCTTTTTGCCTTTCAAGAGGAGGTGGTGCAACCTTGTGTTGTATATCATCATTTTCCATCCACTTAGACTCATTAGCAATGGGACCAACCATTCCTTCATAAGTTGCTCTATATTTGTCCACCTTGTGGTAATCATCAAACAACATGCAAAACCATAGTTTGAATCATAAATGAATTAAAGTTCTATCATATAAAGTTTAACCAAAATGAATTAAAGTGGTGAAGACCAACTTAACCTAGGATAGGTCTACAACCATTCTTAAAACCATCTAGGGAACACTTATAAACTATACATGCATGCTTGAACTTACCACTTTCATCTGTTGCACAACTAGCAATGCTACCTGCATTCCTCTTTAGTATTTGGTTGCAACACTCAGGGATCATGGCATAGTTGTCTTCATAGTTACCAAAAACTCTCTCCATACACATATGCCAAGCAGACCAAGCTTTCCAGTAAGAGATCTCTACATGATAAACCCTCATTACTTCATCCTTGAAATCCTTTGGTTTATAGTTTGGATGAGCTTTGAACACATCTAACATAACCCTGAATACCCACTTGCAAAACATCACAACTAAATAAGTATAACAGTGTTGTGACAATATAAAATAACTTAAGAAATAAATAAAGAAATAAGTTAAGGTTAGGTCAAGCCAAAAGTTATTTCACACCTTGCATTGGCTAAGGGATTTTTGATTCCATGTGTTGATGTACAGGTGTGCTCAAAATGACCATTTTTGCACCTAAATATCACTTTATCCAAATCCTGGAGCAGTATACATACCTTTTGCATTCTGGGTAGTTCTTGCATTCATAATGCTCTTGGAGCTGGGTATTCTTCTTCTGCAAAATGTCAAAATTCAGAAAGATGTTCTGATCCTTGATGTAATCCCTGCATTCTTGATTTGAACTCCATTCCTGCCCAACAAATATTTTGTCCAATATTGTTGTGTTACTCTTCTAAGTCTTCAACTCTTCCTCTTCATAAACTCTGCCTGTCTCCTTCACATAATCCTTATACTCTGCACTCTTCTTAACCACACTTTCTAACTGCACAATCAAGTCATCTTCTTTATCATTGGAGTTTTCCTATGGAGTTATTCTTTGCTCTTTTTCTTGGTCTGACTCTCCAGCAGAGATATATATACTCTCTTCAGGTCTACAATCATCAATGCTGACTTGATTTTTCTTAGTTGGTTGCTTAGTTGGTTTCACATCTGATGTTTCTACTTGAGTAACTTCTAGTTCTACTTGAGTAACTTCTGGTTCTGGTTCTACTTGAGTAACTTTTGGTTCTACTTGAGTAACTGACTCAACAAGAGTAACATCCACATCAACATTTGCTTCTAGTTCCACCAATTTAACTCTTTTCTTTACAACTTTATTTAATTTTCTTCCACTACTAACCTTTTCTACACCTTTTCTAACTTCATTTACAATAGTACTTGATCCAACTGCATTAGACCCACCATCTGTGTCTACATTTACAATGTCATCTATATTTACAACACCCCCCTGACTTGAAACAGATCCACCTTGATTCCCTGTAGTACTACTTGGCCTGTCATACTTGTGTAACTGAGACAACCAATCTAATTCTTCTTCCAACAAACAATCAACCCTTTTAACATTTCATCAGGATCCCTCTTAGCCCTACTTGCCCCTACCAGATAGCCATCTTTAGTGGGGTAAAACTTAGGGAATTCAGAACCATCGATTTATGCATATCACCATCACACAAAAGTTAAAATTACAGCATACTTTAGTCGATTGAACATACACAAAAGTTAAAATTGTTCCATAAAGATAAATTTGTGAAAATAAAATAAAATTTTGAAACAAACAAAATTCGACAAACCCACGTTATATTTCCCCTTTTCAATGATTTAAAAACACCCAAATCAAAAAATCCCCAATTTGTATAAACCCTAAATTAATTTAATCGAAAAATTGAAGAGATTAAACAAAACCCAACACATAAACTACTCTTATAATTAATATTGATATCATAAATTAGGGTTAATTAGCAGACAAAAAACAATTGGTTGAGAAATCGAACCACTTACCACTGAAATCGATTGAACAGTGGTAACAAGACCTTGATTAACTTCACACTACTAATAATCCTAACAAAAACACCTCAATAATCTTCTTTATAAATCAGTGGATCACGATCGATCACAATCTTCAACTTCTTTTTTGATTTTCTGGTAGATGGAGACGGAGATGTTCTTCTCTGGTAGATGGAGGCGGAGAAGATGAAAATAGATTAGGGCATTCATACTATTTTCGAAAGGTTATATTAGTTAGTTAGATCTTAATCGTTCATCTTCGAGATGGAACAAGATCTAATATAAACCGTAGATCTTAACCGTTAGGGACTTGGTTTGTCATTGTTAGCAAAGTTTATTTTTTTTAGTAATTCAAATTTAATTGATGTGGAAAAAAATGACACGTCATCATTTCACGGGTCTTAACGGGTGAACAATGATTTCAGGTACTAAAGTCTAAGGTTGGACAAATGTAAGTAAGAACACAAAATCTGGACAAAACCCAGGTACCAAAGTCAAAATAACCCAAAAAAAAGGTTACATATTTACACCATATTGGTTTGGATCTGACTCGATACCGAATTAGATTCAAATCGTTTGTTTTTTTATTTTTCTAATGTCTAACTGAGGTTGACTCGGTTTATACATTTGATTCGGAGTTATTTGAGTCATGTATTATTTTGTACCTGACTCGTTGGGTACATATCTGACTAGATTAAAAAAAAGTATAATTCTACTATTTTATTATTTTTGAATCAGATGTAATGAGTTAGATTCAGATAATTCAGATGCAGATGAATCAGTTAAGTTAGAAAAAAACAAATAACCTGATAATCTGTTTTGAATGAAAATGAAGATATATGATTACATGTTGTTTTTTTTACCACGGATGGGGTTCTACCGGGAAACCATAGATTTTTTAGTTTTCGCCATTGATTACTGGTCGAGCCGCTGGAATGGAATGAGTGGAAAATACTTTCAATAGATCAGAAAAGGGCGCAATAACCATGGAAGAAGACTTCCTAGGCACTATGCACCATCAGCCGATTTTTATTCAACTTTATACAAACACTAGTACTAAAATTTTCTTTTAGTAACAGAGATAAATACTCATACACAGTTTATACATTGTCTGTAGAATAATTGTGTCTAAACATATATAGGTGTTAACACAACTCAGAAACTTAAAGAATTCATAACCCAAACAATATTCTTGAACATATCCCAACAAAAGCTAGTTACACCAACCAAAAGAAAATAGAAGAAGATCTCGAGATATGGCTGCATTCACTGGATGCAGGTCCATCTTAAGAACTGCCAACCACATTAGGAAGTCGGAATCCATGACGAACAGCAGCACTCCATACTTTTTCCACATCGAGTAACTTGTCTCCACACTCATGTGAATCCCATCCTTACAATGCATGCACAACTCCGGCTACATGCCATGCACTCCTTACCCTTCTCGGCAACCAATTCTATTTAAATACATCCCATAATTCAAATTATAAGAAATTATTAGTTTATGGGAAGACATTTTAGAAGCAAACAATATCATTATGACCACTTGGTTTCAATTTTAATTTTTGTAATGATAATTGTGTTGGAAAACAATGGCTAAACAAATGAGTTTTAAATCTTTTATTAAAATATAAAATATTGTGTTATTTGGGTTCGAGCTCCTGATCTATTGGTCACTTTACATGTTTTGGTTTTTTCTTTGTTTTCTTTTGTGAATGAAACACTTTAGTCCCACATCGGGGAGTTTCCACTTCTTAAGTTGTATTAAGATATTATATAAATAAATTTTTCTCAACCTATTTTGACATCCAAGGAAAAAGGGTTTCTTCATATTTTTGGAGAGACCAATAGAATAATAATTTATAATTATCTTTTTTAAGTTTTTTAAGATTTTTCTTGAAGGGTTTTACTAAGTTACCAAGCTCAAGTTGAGCATCTACTACGCGTGCTAGTAGTAGGTGTAGTAGGGTGTTTTATCCTGGAGGCATCCGTCCTGTGGAGGCTATAGCATCACTCTTGAGTGTAGCCAGATGCTAATGTCTTAAGGACGACGTGTTGAACACGTGACTGACTTTGTTTTTTTTTTCAAATTTTTGTTACATACCATCTTGAAGTTGCAGAGATACGAGGAGCTCATCCGTTTTGACGAATCACTTCCGTTAAGAGCTAAGTATCAACAACCTTTGTTTATTTGATTTTTTCATTTTTGATTATTGCACCCAAGAATCTTAAGGAATTATTATTTAGTAATAATTATAAATGAATGATCGATTTGTGAATCGTTGACGTTGATATTATATTAGAAAATTAAGGATGTTAATTTTGAAGTGAAAAAACAAAATTGAGTTTTCTGGGAAGCTGTAGAGTTTCGAGTATATCTCTTAACTTAAAAGGATTTTAGATGAATCCTTTTAATAGAGTATAATATACATCCTGATAGTTACCCACACCAAAATTCAGAATTTTTAAGTTGTAAAAGTATTTTTTAAATATTTTACAAAACTGAGAAACGTTCTTGAAAAATTCTGACGGGCAGAAAAATATTATTGACTAAATTAGTTTTTCTGGCGTAACTATGATCTTTTTGAAATGGTGATTCAAATGAAGTTTGTAGATCTAAATGTTATCTTCAAAACTCATATTTAATTTTTTGATTCGGACTTGTTTTTGTGATATATGGTATTTGCAAAGTTGTTGTGCATGTTTGTCCAGAATATCAATAATTGTATCTAAGCTCTAGATTAGTATGAGATCTTGCAACCATTTATAGTGGTACTTTGTCACCTTGGATACAGTATGAAAACCGGTACTAGTGATTGTTTTTATCCATAATAGACTTGAGATTTCAATTTAGTTGAAATATTTCTCATAAACAAATTAGAGCATGTAACAAATTGATTTTTATGACTTAAAGTGATAATTTCTTATGTGTTAGATTACTATCACATTGTTAATGAATAATGAGATGTTGAATCAGTCGTGTATAAACTGTACATTATGTTACAAATCACTTTGATTATATATGTTTTGTGTAGTATCAATTGGTGTGAATCACATGATTGGTTAATAATTGTGCATTTGCAATTTCAATGGTGATGTCTAAATCATTTCGAATATGTTACCTTTTGTTGAAAATATGAGAATCATAATATACTAGTGTACCATAGTCATATGAATAGTGAGCTATAAAATATCTTTTAGTAACTAGTGCAACAAGAAGGTTAAGCGAACACATGTGTTTTAATTGATATGTATGTACACAAAACTGTTTGGGTGTTTTATTACCAAATTTTGTTACTTATTGATGATTATGATAGTCTAATGTGGAAAGAGACTTATGTAACTTGATAGCTATATTTTGGTAATAACCATTTTGATAAGATGAACATTTATTATTTATTGATAATTTGATATTACCAGTGTCAAACGAGAGTATCAACCAATTTTTTGAATCCTAGTTGGGTTATCATCTTAAATTGAATGATATATTAAGTGCTAATCTGTGATAACTTCTGTTTTTAGTTGTGTGCTTATCTCCTCGGAATATAGAATTGTTTATTCAAATTTGAATGGAACAATTGATATTTTTACTGAGTTAAGTAATTTTACTTTTCAGTGGAGATGATAAAAAAGAATTGGTTGGTAAATGCCGGAAGTGCTGGAATGTGTGCTCCAGAAAAGACATGTTTTGTCTTCTACCAAGAATGGGAAAGATGCAAAAGCATTTTCATGAACAACTCAACTATCAAAACAGTTGAAGAAATAGGTAATGATGTGCAATGCTTGTCAGGTATGGACATTAATCAAATTATGATATCATTCTCAATATGTGCATTGCGATTTAAAACTAGTGTCAAATGCTATCTACCTAAGTTACTATGAAATGTTATACTTAGAAATATGGTCTTGTGATGCTTTGAGTGTTAGCTTAATAGGACAAGACAATAGTAGATAAAAGGGAAAATCGTCAATGAATTGAGAATGAATACATGAATATGTTATATCATAATGTTGGTATAGAGTACCATATATGGTGTGTCTTAGTTAGATGCAACCTAAATGACACATAATTGTAGTTTCTTATGTTGAGAAATCCTGATAACTGTGGGGGCCCTTATGCCTCAAATACGGGGGTATAAGATTGAAACAAGTATTTGTTTGATTTATCAAGCTTATTTATAGAAGACCCTAAACTTATATGTGTCCTACCCTGTAGACCTCAATTGTGGGGGTCTAAGGTGAGAATAAAGAGTTGATTTTCTTTAGCAAATCATTGCATATGATCACCAGAACTATACTACAATAACTTGTAAGTTCTGAAGTTAACAACATTTGAATAAAATAAATTTTATTGTTGAGGATGTTGAGTTCTCGACAGCAGTCTTCTGAGGTCGAGTTCTCACACGAGATAGAATAGGTTAGACAGATGCTTGACTTTGTGATAGAATAAAGTAGTGATCACTTGGCACATGCTCACGTGACACTAAATTAATACGCCATGCATTGTTTGTCATTATTATCAGTATGCTACATTAGATGGATGTTGAGGCAGTATACTTAAATGGTTAGCCAAAGGTGGACAAACCTTAAGGGTTTGGTTAACGCTATGGGGTAAAGATTCAAACTGACTACACCTACATATACTTGACTTGAACCAAACAATAAGTCATTGACCTAACAATATTATTATGTGATGATGATGATTTCTAGTGATGTGACACTAATGAATTTTGATAAGTGTATTTACACTAAATCTATTGAAGGTGCATATGTTTAGCATGCTTTTATTATGTGTTTTACAACCATTAACAAACTTGTGTTGTTTAAAGTTTGACATGAAACAAATATGTAGTTGACGTGGTCTAAAGGACCAGAAGGAACCAAAATCAAATTCTGATTATATAGTTTATGTCAAATGTGTTTAATGTGTGTTGTAAAATAGGTGTGCATATTTCCCATTTTAATCTTGGAGAATCACATGGATGCTCTGATCAAAGGACAAGAGAATTGGGATGCTTGAGGTACATATTTAATTTCAAATATGTGATATATATGGCACTAACCTTTTTAGGAAAATGTAATGACCGTACTAGTATTTAGTACATGTATATTGTATATGCCTTTATATGCTTTACAACCACCTTGAAAACATGTGACTTTTATGATTTGATTGAAAAACTAAGTTGTTGTAGACAAGCATCATCTAAAGGATCATTGCAACCAGAAAAAATCTGACGGAAATAGTCTTTGTCAAACTCGATACGTTTAATGTGTGTTGTAAATGTGCAGTAATTTCGGTGTACAAATACATTTGTGACCCCAGAAGAATTAGTGGGATGATCTGATCAGAAATTTGCAGTACTTGAGGTACATTTTAAATTGTGTATATGCATGATACATATTGGACTGACCTTAAAAGATGTTGTGATTTCAGGCTTTGGAGAGTCTTAGCCTATGTGTGCGCCCACTTAAGTTGTATCAGTAGTTGGAAATATTCCAACAAACATGAGGAACTCGACTGAGATGAAATCAGAGTTCGCTTGCTTAATTTAAAGCATGATAGGAAGTTGAATGGATAAATCCTTTTTTTGGGAAGGCATTCCTCTATGACCAAAGCCTGTGGCCACCATTGCTGAAACTCAATTGACTATGTAATTCTAAAGTAAATGAGCAATTAGAAAAGTCTAGACAAACTCGAAGACGGCTAATTCGGTAAGACAAATACTCTCTAATGAAGTGATTTTTGTAGACTTAGTGAAGTCAAGAGAAAAATTAGTGGATCCTTTGACGAAAGGATAATCTAGAGAGAGTTTGTTATTACATCGCGGGGGATGAGGCTTAAGCTCATTAAACAAACTTGCTATGAATGATACTCAACCTTGTTAACTGGAGATCCCAAGATCAATGTTTTGAATGAGACAACTATTTTGTGGTGGGTTAAAGGAAACACTATCAGAGAATTTTATTCTTTGTTCCTTCCCTATGGTGTAGACGTGATAATGTGACTGCATGTGAAGGATGACTTTTAATAAATCTTAATGAGTTCCATAGTTTCAATTTAAGATTGAAGTGGGGTGTAGCAGTAAACACTCTTGATAGAACTCACCTGTCTGAATGTGATAGTGAGTCGTTTTCTATAAGAATAGAGCTGATTCTCTAGAGCATTCTAAGAAACGGGATATTTTCTCAGGGCCAAAATGAGCACAACCGCACGAGCTTGGCAGCAACCCTAGAGGTATCATGCGTGGTGGTTATCGCGAATTACACCAAATGTTAGCAGTTCAAGACATCGCGTTCACTGTCTCTAGCAAGTAGTTCCGGTAATCTCTCACTAAGCAAAGGTTCAAGACCTCATGGACACCTTTGCCTATATGGTATTTCCTATTTTTTATGTGATTTTCAGTTTTTCATCAAGATTTAATTCACTTTGAGAAAATAATTTTTATGTTGTTTTCTATGGTCTTGGTATTACTGATACTTAGGACCTAAGGGTCTCTAAGGGATCACTGGCTCATTTTCACTTTGGTGAACAAAATCTTTAGTCCCACTATGAGAAACTAAAGATGAAAGCTCTTTATACTATTATGATTTATGCAATTAATAGTATGACCCTGGGGTCAACACACTTTTGTGTGAAGAAGAGGACATTGGCATGGCTAGTATGATTTCAACACGCGCACGGTCCATCTGTCTGTTCAGTCAAGTCGGGTCATGGTATTACCAAGATCTATTTGTGTTTTTCATGTTTTACTGAAGTTTTCATTCATGTGGGGGATTGTTAGAAAACAATGGCTAAACAAATGAGTTTTAAATATTTTATTAAAATATAAAATATTGTGCTATTTGGGTTCGAGCTCCTGACCTATTGGTCACTTTACATGTTTTGGTTTTTTCTTTGTTTTCTTTTGTGAATGAAACACTTTAGTCCCACATCGGGGAGTTTCCACTTCTTAAGTTGTATTAAGAGATTATATAAACAAACTTTTCTCAACCTATTTTGACATCCAAGGAAAAAAGGTTTCTCCATATTTTTGGAGAGACCAATAGAATAATAATTTATTATTATCTTTCTTAAGTTTTTTAAGATTTTCCTTGAAGGGTTTTTATGAGTTGTCAAGCTCAAGTTGAGCATCTACTACGAGTGCTAGTAGTAGGTGTAGTAGGGTGTTTTATCCTGGAGGCATCCGCCCTGTGGAGGCTATAGCATCACTCTTGAGTGTAGCCAAGCGCTAATGTCTTAAGGACAACGTGCTGAACATGTGACTGACTTTGTTTTATTTTCAAAGCATACGAGGAGCTCATCCGTTTTGACGAATCACTTCCGTTAAAAGCTAAGTATCAACAACCTTTGTTTATTTGATTTCTTCATTTTTGATTATTGCACCCAACAAATTGCAATGCAGAATACTTTATTTCTTCAAAGTCTAACCAAAGTCAGTGCTCATAAACAGTTTGCAGGTTTAACACGATTTCGATCGAAAGTTTAACAAAAGTCAGAATGATTCAAACCCTGTTTCTGACAGATTAGCCTTGAACATATTGGTGGCTGGTTATGTTTGCTTCAGGCAAGACTTAAGCTACACTGTGCCCAAGCCTTTAACAACCCTCAGCTTATTCATTCAAATCTTTGAAATGGGTTTCCTGACTTATTTGTTGGAATAGGTTGAGGTTCGTTGGGCTTAGGATGAGTGAATATCAAAGTAACGAGATAATGAATTACCTCACAAGCATGCACATTCTCTAAAGCTTTAGGAATAACCAAGGCTGGAGTTGTGTAGTAAACACAGTCCTTTCGGGCTCTCTTTACTGGAATTTGTGAGACTGGTATGAAATGTGTTCCTTCCGGTGCCTGTTTTTGCTCATCTTCTGTCAGAGCTCCAGCTTCAACCAACCATACCTACAATACCAACAAAAAAAATATCTACAATTTATCATCTTACATCACTAATGGGGATTTTTTTCTTCACGAAAATGCTAATTGTACAGCTATTGCTGTCGGTCAATAGAACATGTTTGTTCAGCTTTCTGCTCAGACATGGCAAAATGAACTGCCTGAGATTACACATGTCGGTGTCACTTTGTCAAACTACTGAGCCCCAGCCCCATGCTTATAAGAAACTCTTTCACCGATTTACTTAGCGGTTAGTAGTATATGTTGGGAAATAAAAATGGTTATTACTAAAATTAAGAGTTTATTACTTAAATTAATTTTATTACTATAATTAGTTTGATGGGTGCTAGGATCACTAGTCCAAACTTGGGTGGAATTATAGCCATCCATTTTCACTTCTTAGTGAATGAGAAACCTTTGATTATCCCACATTGGGAAACCAAGGAGGAAGTTCATGCATATTACCACAAACGTTCTATATAAGGAAAAGAACTAGTGGATTGGATATGGACTTGGGTAATGGACTAGTGGGCAAATGCATACATGTGTGCGAAGCACCGCAGGCCGCGGGCTTGCGGGCTTGCGGTGCTTGCGTGTACTTTTGCGCGTGTTTTTGGCGTGAGCCTTGGCGCGACCCTTGGTGTGACCATTGGCGTGAGTTTGATGTGTGCTTGGCGTGTGCCTGCGATTGCACACGTGTACCCATCAATGAGAAAACGTTTCTTTATTTTAAATAAATATTTTACCGTTTTAAATTAAATGAAAAGTAAAATCATAAATATTTGTTTTAATTAAAAATCTTAACGTTTTGTTTTAATGGGGATTTAATATTTCAAATTAAATTTTTCACCGTTTTAAAACTCAAAAGATTACTTCTCCTATAAAAGAACAACAATGCTAAGGTTTTCGTTTACCCCAGTCGCAACCACTGTCCTGACGACTTTTCCCCTCTTCCTGCTTTGATTTGCACACTAGAATTTACTTTCATTTTTTATACATCTTCTGTTAAGTTCACAACGGGCCAACGAGCTTTGCTAGCTGGGTTGGTATCAGGTGATTTTATCCTGAATTCAAGTTTGTCACTGAAAGGGTATAGCAGCATCTTCCTGAAGGTGTACCTGGCAAATATTGAGTTAAGGGCAGTCTGAACAGGCGACTTCACCTCTCTGTGCTTGAATGTGTGTGTACTGCTTCATTCTAACCCTCCCTTAATCATCTTCAAGTTCTCTGTTGTTTGTGTTTCTCTGTTACAGGAAGGTACTTTTCCAACAGTATAAATCTGCACGTTTAATGCTTTCCTTTGTTGGGTATCTCGAAATTGTTATAAACATTTAGGAACAATCATTCAAGCATTACCTTTTGAGTGCGAGTACTTGCAAGGATCAAATTATTCCATAATTCAGTGGAAAGACTGAGTTTTAGGTTCTTCAGATCATTACTGGAAACCATAGCTACCTGTTCATCAAAATGAAAAATCAAGAACAAGTGTTGTAAATATTTAGAGGATATTGTGCTGGTTTTACGACGTAATTCAAAAAGAGGTAAATGTGTTATGTAATTGTACCTTCACTCCTTTTTGACACAACTTCTCAGCAACTGCATAAACAACTTTAGAAAGATTTCCTCTTAGGAGTACTTCTTTAGTTCCTTGTGGAATGCTGTTGAGTATCACTGCCACTGCTAAACTACTACCATCCACAATTCTTATGTTTAGCTTTGGGTTCTTTTGAAGATAAAGTTCACCATTTCCATTCAATTCTTCCCCCTGCATTTGTCAAATTGTAAGCAAAACCCTGTCATGTCTTCACCTTCAAATGTGTGCAACAAGTTTGTGCTCGCAATGTGAAAATATTTAACTTACTTGGTTTAGGAGACCTAGACTGAACACCTTAACACCTGCTTCCTCAGCTGTTACTATAGCTTTCTCAATCAAGCTATTGATTTTATCTTTTTGCCATACGGAAAAAAATTAATATCATTTGAAACTTTCTTAAAGTAAATGTTAATGATGAACTTGAGTCTTACTTGGAAAGAATATCTTGGTATAGCCCAAGCTTGCATTTTGAGATCATCAAACAAATGCCTCTCCATGGTAAAATTTGTATCCCAAATCCAACTTAACAGCATACATCCATATGTGATTGGCCAAAACACCCACAGATACCATTTCGGGGCATAAGGACTGGATGCCAAAGAAGCGATGGCTGGCCGAAGATGATAGATCGATTCAAGTGTGGTTGGGTGAGTCAAGTGAACTACATCAACTTTATTCTCTCTCCCTTCCAGTGAAGTTTCATATAATTTGTCTGATGATATGTCCATTGTACCATACATGTAATCATACAAAGGCATGAAGAGCGATAAGTTTGTTCGAAACTGTGTGTGATGAAGAGAATGGAACCTAAAAAGAAAGAAAATTAATCCATTAGTCATATTGCATTTTTCTTTTCTTGTCGCAGCAAAAATAATCTGATAACCGAGTATGGGATTTTTCCTTACGATGGCGTATACATGATGTACTTCAGAACTGGGAAAACATCGAAAACCCATTTAGGGACAAGTTCGAAGTTGCAATGCCCCAGGTTGTTCATGAAATCAACATATGTTATGTAAAGAACCATTGCTGCACTGGAAGCAGTTTCAGTTAATATTGGGACTGCCACAGGTATGCCAAATAGGATAAATACATTATATGTTCGGCGAAGGGATGCACAACAGCTGCCAGAAAATGCAAACATACAAAAATTGTTTAGGTACCGGGAAAAAAAAAGTTGAATGCTCAAACTGAGAAATGGAAATCATAAACATAATAACTACATGTAATGGGTTCGGTAACAATGGAGGAATGATGATGAGAGTGGTATCGAGAGTAGAGGTAGTGGTGGTGCAGAGCTTTATGAAACCAGTAGTAGAGAAATTCGGTTGGACCAGCGTGCAGTAGACAAGTCATAACTATGCCGTCAGTTCTCCATAAAGGTAAATTTGATGCTCTAGGAAAAAAGTTGTTCATTGAGTAGAATATCAATCCATTTAGTATTATCAGATCATCCCTGTTATTCATATCAGTAACAAAACATGATAAGTAAAATCATAGGAAATGATGGTTATAACAATAAAACAAGGAGAGTGTGAAACTACTGATCACCAGTTTCTTTCTCTGTCAACTTGTTCGAATTCAATGCCTTTATCGAGTATACGATGTTTGCTTCGAGCTGTTTGAAAACGAGCTAGTGTTATCCAAATTTGACCATGAATCCACCTCCATAACAAATATGGGAGTATCAGTAAGTTTGTTAAGTCTTTCTCGCCTTCCTTGGCATTCACATATGAATACACACTGTGTGCTACCCATGGTGCCAAAATTATGTACTGAAATCACCACAATGATCCAATAAATATCAGCAAGAATAAAGTAAAATGAGACAGATCCAACGCACTATTTCCACTAGTACTTGAATCAAATAAAGAACAAGAACGTAATTGCAAAAGCTTCTACTGCCAAAAAAACAAAACAAAACAAAAAAATTACTAGTACACTTCAATAGATGGATCAAGGCAGACATTAACCACCGGTACAACCAGAACAGCAGGAAATAAATCAAACAAGGCTTAGAAATGAAAAGTAGCAGCTTGCGTTATGCCTAGGGACATAAATTATCATGTTACAAACTTGGAAGTCATAAATATTTATGAGCTAAATGTATAAACTAGAGAAGATGCAAAACTGAAGAAGAAAATAATCACGATGTAAAACGACGCTTTTTCATGAACCAGCACTGTATTTAACAGGTTTGTAGAGCAATGTGAGACATACCTTGTAGTTTCCAAGACCTTTCCATGGCCACTCCGATAAAGGTCCAGGCTTGGAAGCCATGCCCTTCTTCAGCTGATGAGTGATGAACTTGTTTTGCTTTGTTGTTGTTGTTGTTGTTTCTTGGATTTGGTTTTGATCAAGTGAACTTCCAAGAGCTTTTGATGAGTGTAGAATAAACTACCTCTAGGGTTGTTGTATAACTATGTCCAACAACTGAGTGCTGCTTATTTAGAGATCTTCTTTCTCTAGGGTTGGATAGTCTTTTCAACTTATGATCAAAGCAGGTAGCTGCATTTTTCGTTCATAATTTTTGCAGTTGAAGCTTATAAATGCAACTTTCCAATTGAGATATAATTGTATATGTATAGTAAGTTAGTAGTACTAATGCATCATTCAATGTGCTTATCTAGTACGGACACCAACATTTTTGCTAACTTTCAATGCACTTCTTCGCGGTTCCTACTTCACTTCAGTTGAATTCATATATGGAATTGGTGTCTTGTGATCTAACCATGGGTGCTAGCTCTTATCAAACAATGACCTCACATGACAAGTATACATCCTGAGTTCACCCTGTACTAGTAACCGAAGGTCTTGAATCTGCCACGTTACAAGTGTTTTCTGCGTATGTGGATATCTCCTTGCTCTCTTAAGTAACAGTTGCATATTTAAGACTCTTGTCTCTACAATCTGGCAAACTTTAGTGAAAATGATTTTTCATCGTATATTATATTAATGTGATAGTTTGCAAAAGAATGTTGTGGCAACACCAGGTCGACCAAGAGCGTACAATGCTGGAAATGGTTTAGCATAAGTTTTTTATGCCGTCCAAATTAGTGTATGCATGATGCATTCCTTTTTCTTATGCTGTGAACCTCGGATACTATAACTGACAGGTAGTAGAACAGGCATTCGGCATTCCATGCGTATGCTTGAATTATCTGAAGATGTAGCTAGAAGAAATGCCTTCTCAAGTTAGTAAAGACAATTACAAATCTTAATTCTAGTGCATGGGATATTAAGATAATCATCCATCCATAATGGAACTATGTTAGACATGAGGATGTGCAATTAAGTAAATCAGATGATTGGTGGGTGTGGTTATTAGAAGAACGTCAACAAACCCACATAAATGAGGAAGCTAAAACACATTTTTCATTCAATGTTTTCAACTTAGTTAGCTAATGGAGAGTGAAAGATTCACAACTAACATATGCTGTGGATGAAATAGTTCACTTCTGCATGTAGATGTTACATCCCAGTACTTATTATGGTTTCCGACAAAATAGTTTAAAAAAAAAAACCTGGAAAGGGCAAAAATTAGATTAAAAAAAAGTAGTGAAATCCACAAAATGTAGAAGTCAAGCACTAAATACAAAAACAACTGCCTGAAGCTGGAGTTAATGTGAGGCTAGTAGCATGTACTAATATTCTCTCAATAACAATTTATGTGCGGAATTGAGCTCATTTGAACCTAAATTATTTTCTCTAGACCTTCTTTAGTTCTTTGCCATGTACTAATGTTCTCTCAATAATAATATATGTGATTACCAAAAATCTGGCATCTTTGGATCACAATAAATATAATCTGAATCATACAACAGTTTGATTTCATATCATAAAATCATCCTATATTAACTTTTAAAAGTCGGAAATCAATCAAAACCAGAAAGTAATTAACTCAAACATTTAACGTGGTTCAACAAACTAACTGTCTACATCCACGGGTAAAAGATTTGTATTTTTATTATTCATCCGTAAATATTACAGAAGAAAAGCATACTATGAATCATGATCATATTAATCAAGTATCAATCAAACTAAGTTTACACAAAGTCTCATACCTAAACTCTTGCCTATGATTCAATGCCTTCAGTCCAATTTTTCTTCAGAATTTCCAATCCTCTTTCCTGTTTATGAGCTTGGTATTTATAGCCAATTTGATGAGTCCCACCAATCTACCTTTCCACCTATTTATTCTTATACATCCCGGGTGCGAAATACAAAGCTTATTTGTAATTTCCGCAAGACTTGATCATGATTCTCGCAAGTCTTAGCATGCGTACTGCTTGTTTTTGGTAATTTCTCACTGGTTATCCCGCAGCTCTTCTGCGGTCTTGTATTTAAGTTATTTTTTTTTGAATTGGGATGAATGTTGCGGTCTTATTTGAATCATAACATGTCTGACACTAGCTCTTAAAAGTGAATCGTCATGCTTTAGTCCTTTTTGTTCCGCTGCTTGTGAAGTTGATACGTGTCCCTCATGCATCAACGCTCATCATTGCTTCTTTATTGTGTCATACTTTCTCGCAACCTGGTGTCGGTCAGGCAGCAAGGCTATCTGTTTTGAGCAGTGTGCCTTACTTTCCCACAACCCACGTGTCGATCATGCATTAATGTTGTCAGGTTCAAATCTTATCAACTTTGCAGCTGTCAATTTAATGCTTTAAAAGGCTATATTTCAGTGTTTCTCGTCTCATTGTAACTCGCTCCTTCTCCAATAGCTTTTGGACACGCGTTGCTTGGATTTTATTCTCTCACAACTTGCCCCCTTTTTTCTTTCAAATTTTGACATATGGCAAGAATTTAGAAAAGGAAAAATTGTAATTATTACTTTTACACCTGCAATAACTTCTCTTCCCATGCTTTGTTTCACTTTTTTCCGATTTTCTCGCTAGCATTTACATCTTTTCCCACGTTCTTGTCAGTTGGCAGTTTCAAGGCAATTAATTCTCTGATAAAGTTTCACCTTTTTTCAGTTTTCGAGGGTTTCGTTCGTTTCAGCTTTCTCCTATTTAATACTAATTATTTCCTTCATTCCATTCTTTACACCTTTTGTCTTCTTCTTCTTAAAGTTTTAGTGCTTTTCATTCCTTTGAACTTTTAATAGATTCTTCAACACCTTTTCATTCTCCTAAACTTTTGTGATCAAGGATTCTTGCATCGGGATCAAGTTTTTTCTCTTTTCAATCAACAGATTTTTCTTCTATCTTTCACTTCATTGTAAGTAATCATTTTGCTTTTTTCTTTTCGCACTTGTTTGTTTATCAATCTCTGTATCTGAACCTTTTTGGATTAATCATTGATGATGATGTTCTTATCTGTTTATTATTTGTTGGAATGAATGATGATAATGATGATGATGATCTCTCTTTTGATGATTGGTTGTTTTATTATGGCCCTTTTTTTCTCCTGATCTGGGAATTATTGGTTGATTTGCATTTTGATGTGATGATCATCTTGTCGTTCTTTTGTTTTGCAACTTTCCTTCTTGTTTCTTGCTTTTGATCGTAATAAACTTATTTTTTCTTGTTCTCCTGTGTAGATTGAAATTCATCATGGCTGGAAAGGACAATGTTTCTCATCAGGATGAACAACCTTTGGTCAGGAAGTCATCTCGCTATCCTGTATCGAAGAGTCACCCTTCTGGATCTACAAAACCCGCAAGTGTCCATGTTGCGGTCAACAATCCTTCTCCCAAGAACAAACATGCTCAAGAATGATGTAGCTTTAAATCAGTGAACCTTGAGGAATTCAAAAGGAATCATGGTCTTCGCCAATTCAAGGTCTCCTTTTATGATTGTGTTGAAGATGAAATTACCCTGGAAATGATGGAAGATTTTAAATACAGTAACAACAAGTTATTAATCCCTGCGGGAGCATTAGATGCGGGTCTACAACTTCCTTTGTATCAGAGCGAGAATCCTTTTCAGTTCGAAGTTCTTGCCAACCGTAATCAATCCAATCAAGGCTTAGTGCGGTCCATCACTCAATATAATGGGAATTGGTGGCGCATACTAGATGAATATAGCATGCGAAGCCATGGAAGAACCAATTTTACCTGTTACGTTCCAAACCTTGCGGACCGTAAATATTACACGGTGGAAAACTTTCATGTTACCTACGCGGACAACATTGCCGCAAAGAATTTCAAGAAATGGAGCGTTTGCCCGAGCCGCAAAGGTGGTGAGGGATTCCGCCTGCTAGCGGAAATTGACAACGCCAAGATGAAGTACATTCCGAGGACAGTACTTCCTCTAAGGGAAAGAATCCGTGAGGATCACGACTACAAATGGTACCGCACCCCTCTAGTCATTGAGGGTCCATGGGTCTTTGGGTTCGTTCCTGATAATGTGGTCTACGTTGTCCTTACCCGCTTCAATGGTTACTGCCCTTGGCGGCTAAATTTTACTAACTTCAAAGTTTGCACTTATCACTGTGGTACGTTTAGTTTCTGTCTTTCTATACTTTATATATTGCTTAATGGTTAGAGTTTCTCTCTGATAATTAATAGTTCCTCTCTTTTTTATAGCCAGAAACTGAGCCGCAAGCTGACCAAAGCGCAAAAGATGATGCGGGAGTGAAGCGCAAGGCTGCAACCTCTGCAGAAAAGGTATTGTTTTAACCTGAAGAATTTTAAAAATCCTTATGAATTTCATTTAATGAGTTATTGCGGTTCATTAATAGGGTCGGAAGAAGGTGAAGGGCGCACCCCGTGCTTCCACGGACAGGGAAGAGGGAGAAATTCGAGATTCTCCCCTTCTTCGTCCAATCTTGAGAGGTGAAGGAAGCTCCGCTCCAGGAAGACAAGATGAAAAGCAGAATTTACCTCTTCAAATAAAAAACTTTGAGTCTGAGGATCAAGTTGGTGCTGCGGAAGAAATTTCAAGTGCTGCCATCAATTTCTCGCACCAAACTGTCGTTCCCGATCCTTTTTTTTTCCTTCAATTCTCTCATTTGATCGTTGATGAGCCACTTGAAGCTGCCACAAGTGAAGATGATTCAACTGATGAAGTGGATTGCCACACTCAAGCTGATCCTAAAATTACTTCAACATAAGTGGATCCGCAAGCTCATGTTGCGGAAGCAGAAGAGTCTGCGGACACTAATGCAGCGGGTAATGTGCCCACAAATACTATGGAATAAACTGGATCTGTTGTGGTTAATGCTGCGAGTGTGGTTGCTAATGACGCAGTACAGCCAAATATGGAGTTCCCGCAAGCGAGTAAAGGGAAGGGAATTGCAAACGCTTCAAACCTCTTGGAAAAAGAAGAACAAGCCTTCCAATGGTTCATGTCAAAGAATTTTTTATCTGTTCCAAGCCGTTCTTTACCGGTGAAAATCAGATAGCGCTTCGGTCTCACGCTTGCGAAAGTGCATGGAGGCTGTACCATACGAAGTGGTTAGAGATGCTTGGTTGAAAGATCAAGGTGAAGCTGTTGATCCCACATTCCGCATTAACGAACCTTCTTCTCTTGAGGAAACAATTGCGCTTGCGGACGGAGAAGTATACTCTTTCCCGCAACAAGCTCTTATTGAGGTATTCTTATTGTCTTTATCTTCTTTGATTTCTTCCTATTTTTAGTTTTATTTATAGCTTTAATTATATACTTTGCAGCTTGCGCGAGGTAAAAACGTTGCACATACAGCGTATAAATTCTATAAGGCGCGGTCCACGATGATGGAGTCCCAATTTAGGTCAGTAGAAGAGGAGGCTACAGGCTTGAAGCGGGAGAATGACATGTTTCGTCAGCAACTGCTTGACCTTCAAAATCAAGGTTTAATTCTTTCTATCTCATCAATTTTTCTTAAATTTTTTTTTACTTGTCTTCTGAATTACTTCATGGGATCAGCGGGGGATTCTGAACTTGTATCTAGGATGCAGCATAGAATTACGTAGTTGAGAGATCATGTTATAAGAGTTAATAATGAGAATGTGGAGATCAAGACAAAATTTAATGATCTTGTTGATAGTCATGATTTAGTCAAACAGAAACACGATGAGCTAGAATCACAGCATCAGCTTCTATTTGGGGAGAAAATTCGCAAGAAAGCTGAGTTTGAAGCTACTTTATTGTGGACTAAAGATTGCGTTTCTGAAGCACGGGCAATATCTGATAAATTGGAAAAAGAAAACCGCATGCTTTGTGTGGAACGCATGAATATTCTTGCAGGATTTTCCCGTTCCAGATCGCATCATCATTCACAGCTTTCTTCGTACATAGCGCAGCTCATTGAGGCAGAGACAACTCAGCTTCAGAGGCTAATGCTAAAGGAAAAGCCCTTGCGGATGCTCAAGCTATGATCCGTAATTTATCTGATTCTATTCTTCATCGTGAGAGCGACATTTTCCGCCTGCATAAAGAAGTGGCAAGGTGTGCATCTAAATTGAATCGTCTGCGGGATAACGAAGCAGAGTTAAATCAGTGTCAACAACATCTTGAACAACTCAAGGCCAATTATAGCAAGCTTTCGGGAGAATATGATTTTCTTGATATTACTAAAGATGCAATTGGTCGTGAATTAGTAGAGTTCGAATCCCTCGCAAGAGTTATCCTATTTTATCACATGCTTAAAATTTAATATTATTCCCGTATTGATTAGCCCGTTACTTTTATTTCAGGTTTTGAAGAAAATTTTAACGATGCAGCCGCAAGAGCTGCTAAGGATGAGGGAGAGCTTGGTGCGGCAAATACTAGGATAGAAGAACTCAATAAACAGCTGAAGTTAGCTTCTATCAAAGTTAAGGAAACGCAAACTCAGCTAGAGCTTGCCTCTACCAAGGCCAGTGAAGCGCTCGCTCAACTTGAGCTTTTATCTTCTAAAGTTAAAGGTGTTGAAGATAACTTAAAACATGAAGCTGCGAAGAATGAAAGCCTTGCCCGGGACTTATTTACTGAGAGAGGGAAGATAAAATTTTGGAAGACAAAAGTCCAAAATTACAAAACTGAAGTAAATCAGTACAAAATGGAAATTGAATAGAGAAAAGCTTATATTTCATGGTTAAGAGACGAAACTCGAGTTTTAATTACAAAAGAAGTCAACAATACTCTTGACCAAGTACAAGCTGATGGATTTCCTAAAATTTAATAATCCTCCTTTTAAGGCTGATGTTCCCGCTCCTTAGCTTTCTTTTACGTTGCTTTATTTTTCTTTACTTCCAAATTATACTTGCACTTTTATTTTGTTTTGTATATTTATTCCTGCAAAACAATTCAAGAACATATATATTAATTGTTAGTTCATTATATGAGTGTAAATTTATTAACCGCAAGGAAATTTGTACTGAGTTACATTGAGGGTTGAAGCGCATATCTAACTTCTCTCTGGCCAGGAGGATATTAGGATGCGGTCCCTAGTGTGTCTCCTGAAACGGAGAGTGATACAACAATTAATGTCATGTTAGGCATCTCTGTAGCGAAAGACCCAATAGTCATACACTCATAAACACTTACATGGACTTTCTAGAGAGATTACATTCTGCTGCTTTACCTAGTATGAAGCCGAGTTGTTGTATAATTGCATTGCTAGTTGTAAGCACTTCCTGAAGTGGAGAGTACCTGATACAATAGTTAATGTCATGTTAGGCATCTCTGTAGTGAAAAATCCAACAGTCATAGATATTCATTTGGACTTTCTAAAGAGATTGCATTTAATCTGCTTTACCTTACATGAGCGTAAACTATTGTAGAATTGCATTGCTGGTCATGGATAATATGGTTTGAGATATTGTGCGTTCCAAGGATGTTGTAGAATTTCCCCATCCATATTCCGCAGATGGTATGATCCTTGTCCCACAATATCTTGTATAATATAAGGTCCTCCCCATGTATGTGCAAACTTTCCGGCTCTTTTATCCCTTTGGTATTCCGGGATTTGCCGTAGAACGTATTATCCTTCCACAAAGTTCCACAATATCACTTTTTTATTATATTCTTTCGCCAATCTTCTTTGATAATTTTCCATTCTTTGAAGTGTAACCTCTCTTTTTTCTTCTAAGTCATCCAACTTTTCAAGCATTAAATCTGAACTCAAGTTCTTCTCCCATGCTTTTGTTCTTGTTGTGGTTAAAATAACTTCTGTTAGAATAAATGCTTCTGCTCCATATGTGAGAAGAAATGGTGACTCTCCAGTGGACTCCCTTCTTGTTGTGCGATATGCCCATAATGTATTATGAAGTTGTTCACACCATCGTTTATAATGGCCATCTAGAATTTTCTTTAAATTCATGGAAATTGTATTATTTGTTGCTTCAGCTTGCCCATTGCTATGTGGATAGAGTGGAGTAGACTTATTCTTTTGAATATTAAATGCTTCGAAAAGCATGTCAATATTTTTCCCTTGTAATTGATGTCCATTATCCGAAACTATGGCTACCGGGATCCCAAACCTACATATTCTATTCTCAAACAAAAATTTGAAAAACATTTGTATCTTTGATATGTGCAAGAGCTTTAGCCTCAACCCATTTAGTGAAATAACCTGTAGCTATAATTAAATTTTTTTTTTTGAGTGCCTTCCACTAATGGCCCAACAATGTCTATCCCCCATTTTGCAAATGGCCAGGGGCTGAGTATGGAATTAAGTTCTGTTGCGGGCGCTTTTATTCTTTTTGCATAATGCTGACATTCTTCACATCTTTTTACCATATTTTCCGCATTTTTATGCATAAATGGCCAGTAATATCCTTGCGTTTTTGCTTTTAATGCAAGTGATCGTCTTCCACTATGATTTCCCGCACCTCCATAATGTATATCTTTGAAAATTTGCTGCCCTTCTTCTTGTGATAAACATCGAAGCAAAGGTCCCAAGAAAGATTTGCGGTATAAAATTTTATCCCGCAACTGATAATTCACAGATTTCGATTGCACCTTTCTTGCCTCTTTAGTGTTTGCGGGCAAAATCCCATCCTGCAAATATTGGTGTACTAAAACCCTCCAATCTTCTCTGGATAATTCATTTTCTGATTTTTGTGGAAAATCTGTATCATCTTTGTCAGCTCCATCTTCAATATGTTCCTCAACTTCTTCTTCCATGTTTTCAACTGCCCACAACTTAATTGACGGCTCATAAATGCGCCCAATTTTGACTATTATAGTGTTTTGATCCTTTATCATTGAATAAATAAATGCTAGTGCATCAGCATGGCGATTGTTATCTTTGGACAAATGTCGAAAGGTTATATTTGGGATTTGAAGCGCCAATTTTGCACAAGATTTTTATATTCTATCAGATCTTCATCAAGCGCTTGATATTTCAACTCAACTTGCCGAATTATCAATTGTGAATCACTTGTGAGCCGCACATCACAAATTCCCAATTCAATGATAAGTCGGAGAGCATGAACCACAGCCTCATATTCCACTATATTATTTGTATGCTCACTAAACTCAAGACGAAATGCATGTACCATTCGATCTCCCGTAGGAGTTGTAATCACAATTCCAATTCCCGCACCTTCTTTATTTCGCGCTCCATCGACAAATACTTCTCATCTGCGAGAATTTACCGAGCTTAAAATATCTTGTGAATCATCGTCTTCTATTCCAGGCAGACCTTGGATTTCAAAATCATCATCTATTGGTAAGTCCGTAAGGAAATTTGCTAGGACTTGCGATTTTTGCGCAATTTGTATTTCAAATAAGATGTGGAACTGTTCCAGTTGTGCATTCCATCTTGTTATTCTTTCCACTTTTCCAACATTCTTCAGCACAGATTTTAACGTAGCTTTGCTTGGCACCCGCACATAATGTGTCAGAAAATACGTGCGTGATTTCTGAGTAGCAAAAACCAGGGCTAAAATTAATTGTTCAATTTTGGTGTAGTTTCTTTCCGCAAGGTTAAGAGTTTTACTGATGTAATATACTGGTTTTTCTACCTTGTCGTTTGTTCGTACCAATACTGCACTTACAGCATCTTCGGTTGCAGCTATGTACAAGGCGAGCACTTCTTCAGGTTTTGGCTTTTGTAGAGCGGGCAATGTGGCGAGATGAGCTTTAATACTTTGGAAGGCTTGCTCACAGTTCTCGTTGCATACGAATTTATTTTTCTTTTTTAAATTATCAAAAAAAGGCTTGCATTTGTCCGATAATCTAGCAATGAATCTGCTGAGTGAGGCAAAACAACCATTCAATTTTTGTACTTCTTTAACATTTCTTGGAGATGGCATATTAACAATTGGCTGAATTTTTGCCGGATCAACTTTAATCCCTCTTTTGGTAACCAACTACCCCAAAAACTTTCCTGATGTAACCCCAAAAATGCATTTATCAGGAATAAATTTCATTCTGAATTTCCGCAAGGCTTTAAATATCTCTTTCAAATCTTGTAAGTGATCCTTTGAAAATTTACTTGTTATCAGCATGTCATCTACATAAACTTCGAGTGTGCGGCCTATCCATGGTTTAAAAATTATGTCTACAAGCCGCTGATAAGTTGCTCCTGCATTTCTTAGCTCAAATGGCATTCTGGTATAATAGTATAAACCATGTGGAGTGAAAAATGCAGTGTGTTCTTGATCTTCTTCAGATAGAACAATCTGATTGTACCCTAAATGCTTATCCATAAAGGATAAAGCCTTATGTCCTTCGACAGCGTCCACCAACTGATCAATGCTGGGAAGCGGATAACTATCTTTTGGGCATGCCTTGTTTAAGTTGGTGAAGTCTATGCAAATTCTTACTCCATTATTCTTCTTGGGTACAATTACCATGTTTGAAATCCAGGTTGGATATTGCACTTCTCGAATAAATCTTGTATCCATGAGCTTTTTCAACTCATTTTTAACTGACAAATGTTATTCAGGTGCTACCTTGCGTATGCGTTGTCGAAAAGGTATTGTTCCTGGGTGTATGTGCAACTCGTGTTGAACAATACTTGGATCGATACCTGGCATGTCTTCCATCTTCCATGCGAAAATGTTCACATAGTCTTTAAGTAGAGTGACCAAATTACGCTCCCTTTCTGTTTCCATCAATGTTCCAATCTTAATCATTCTGGGGAGTTACTTTGTTCCTATGTTGAAAATTTTGGTTTTTTCAATGGATGTAAAAGTGGATTTGGGAGCTCCTAATAATGTGGGAGCCCCCTTTAACTGCTATGCTGGAAGACTGCCTTCATCAATTTTTGGCATGCTTTCTTTTATTGAAATACCTTCATTTGTTTCACTTTCTACCTTACTTCCCGCAGTCTTTATCATATATTGGTTTAGGGATTCTTCTTTAGCCTTCATATTTCGTTCTTTTTTCCTGTTTCGTTGCTGCTGTTGTCGCTCTTCATTCATGCGGATTTCTGCAAGAATACAATATTTTGCTTCACTCTGGTCTCCTTTTATCTCCATTTCCCCTTGCGGTGTCGGGAACCGCAAGTATTGGTGGTATGTTGAATTTACCCCTTTCAATTGATGGACCCAATGTCTACCAATGTGGCGTTATATGGAGATGGAGCCTCTACTATGCTGAATTTTGTCAGAATACTTATTGGTCCAGCCGCAACATCAAGCAAGATTTCCCCTTTTGGTTTTGAAGCTAGTCCATTAAACCCATAGATTGTGTAGCAAGAAGGCGTAAGTTGATCATCTTTTCATCCCATCTTCTGGAAGGTATCATAAAACAATACATTAAGAGAGCTGCCCCCATCCATAAGAATCTTCCTTACATTCCAACCCGATACAGGCAGTGTAAGAACTAGCGGATCATTGTGCATTTTAATCTCCTGGTCAACTTCGTTTGCAGAAAAAGTGAGCGGGGATGCCATCCATTCTTCCCATGCTTCAGCAACTCTTCCTGCAACCTTGAAGACTTCATGACTGCGAACCCTTTTGTGCAGTTTTTTATCAATAGTTGCATTCATGGATGATTGACCCGATTCAAAATAGGAAATCATGTTAATAGTTTGATCATTTTGTGGAATATTCACTGTTTTCCCCTTATTGAGTCTTGGTGGAGGATCAGGTAAATAAATAAATTCTTTTAGTTCCCCTGCATCGATCAACTTTTGCACTTGCATCTTTAGATTCATGCATCGGCTTGTGGAATGGCCCCGATAGCAATGATATTCACAATATTCCTTCGAATTCTGCGTGTGTTGAGGCTGCTTTTCTTTTTTCCATGGCCACTGAAAATATTGTCTGTTCTCCTCAAATTGGCGTATAAATTTTCTTTTATCTTCATACTTTGCTCGTTTTATTCAACGTCAGGAGTTTCTCCCGTAACCCTCTTTCCGGAACTGGTTGACGGTTCTACAAAATTTGCCCTGTTGGCATTCCCCTGATGCTGAAACATTATTCTGGGATGCTGCTTTTGTATGTCCTGCAATCTTGCATATTTTTCAATAATATTTCTGAGATCTCCTTTGTTTTTCGAGTTTTTATCATGAATATCAACAAAAAGTTGGCTTTCTCGGTTCGCTATCCCCTATTTATAACAGTTGATATCAACTTCTGGAATTACATTCCTTACTGATTGACAGATCGTCTACCATCGATCCGTATAATCCCGGATAGATTCCTCTTTCCAAGATGCAAGGGAATATAATTTGTCCATGCTTTCCTCTGCGGGATTATTGTGCATATATGTTTCTAGGAACTTGCGGGTCAATTGGGTGTAAGAATGCACCGACCCTTCTGAAGGGTTATCATACCATGCTAGAGATATCCCTTTCAAGCTTGAGGGAAAATATCTGCACATAACAACATCATCTTGTTCCCACCTGGTCATGATGCGATTGTAATACCTCAAGTGATTTGTTGGATCTTTAGTCCCATCGTAGCATTCAAAGATGGGAATACTTTAGTTATGCGGTATTGGTGCATACGCTAGGTGTGGCGCCAACGGCGTTCTTCTAGCTTCTTTTAACACTTCTTCTAATCGCCCACTCTCTTTATTCTTCAAAATTTTAATTTCTTCTCGCGTTTGCTCTATGTCCTCACATTATTTTTGCCATCTGTTATTTTGTATTTCTGAATCATCAAAATTCAGTTTGTCTGGTTCATTCCGCTGACGTGCGGGTTCTACAAGCATCACTCTCTGATCTTTATTAACTTTTGCTTTTCTTCTTGCGGGTCTGTTGGAGCTTACTTTTTTCCCTTGTATTCTAGTTGTAGATGGTTCCGCACCATGCTGGGCTTTTTCTTTGAGCATTTGGTTTTCTTGGGTCAAAAGTGCAATTCGTTCCGCACAAGTCTGTTGTACCTTGCGCATCTCCTCAATTTCTTCCATTAATTGTTGAATGTGGTCAATGTTATTTTGAGAAGTTTCTTCAGATGAATTACTAGTTGTTTGATTTTCAGAGTTGTTTACTTGATTATTCATGGGTTATTGCCCTTGTGATTCTCTCATCATTTCCCTTTCTTGAGGAACCTCAATTGTCTGACTCCCCTGATTTGCTGTATTGACATCTTGATCTTGCATGGTTCTATGTGTTACTGTTTCCATTTATGTGATCCCTTTTGAGATGTTGTGATTTTTTCTTTGCTCGGTCTTATGTTGCTGTAGGAATTTCTTTGCCAATATTCTAAGAGAGTTCAGATAACAAGTTATTTGTTTTAAATGGTTTTATTATCCGTAATAAATATATAATGCAATTTGATAGAAAGAAAATATTAAACTTACAACAGGTTTTAAAAGTTCATGTGCAAACGAGTTAATGTCAAGTTCGAAAATTCAATTTTGCTAAACATAAAAACTAAAAACTTGATAATCATACATAATTGTTTGGCGAAAATTTATGAACTAAATTTTTAAATCAACAAATTAAAGAATATAGTAGGTAACTTATCATATATGAGAGGTATAAAATAATAAAATAATGTGTATGAACACAAAGATAAAGTTTATAAATACCTCAACTGATTAACTTAGAGTAAAACCATATGTAAAATGCTTTCATGTACTATCTGACAAAATAGTTTAAAAAAGTTTAAAAAAAGTTTTTAAAAAAAAAAGTTTAAAAAAGTTTAAATGCTTTCATGTACCTCAACTGGTTTCCGACAAAATAGTTTTTAAAAAAAAAATCTGGAAAAAATTAGATTAAAAAAAGTAGTGAAATCCACAAAATGTAGAAGTCATGCACTAAATACAAAATCAACTGCCTGAAGCTGGAGTTAATGTGAGGCTAGTAGCATGTACTAATATTCTCTCAATAACAATTTATGTGCGGAATTGAGCTCATTTGAACCTAAATTATTTTCTTTATACCTTCTTTAGTTCTTTGCCATGTACTAATGTTCTCTCAATAATAATGTATGTGATTACCAAAAATCTGGCATCTTTGGATCACAATAAATATAATATGAAACATACAACAGTTTGATTCCATATCATAAAATCATCCTATATTAACTTTTAAAAGTCGGAAATCAATCAAAACTAGAAAGTAATTAACTCAAACATTTAATGTGGTTCAACAAACTAATTGTCTACATCCACGGGTAAAAGATTTGTATTTTTACTATTCATCCTTAAACATTACAGAAGAAAAGCATACTATGAATCATGATCATATTAATCAAGTATCAATCAAACTAAGTTTACACAAAGTCTCATACCTAAACTCTTGCCTATGATTCAATGCCTTCAGTCCAATTTTTCTTCAGAATTTCCAATCCCCTTTCCTGTTTATGAGCTTGGTATTTATAGCCAATTTGATGAGTCCCACCAATCTACCTTTCCACCTATTTATTCTTATCAATCCCGGGTGCGAAATACAATCCCGCAAAGCTTATTTGTAATTTCCGAAAGACTTGATCATGATTCCCGCAAGTATTAGCATGCGTACTGCTTGTTTTTGGTAATTTCTCACTGGTTATCCCGCAGCTCTTCTGCGGTCTTGTATTTAAGTTATTTTTTTTTGAATTGGGATGAATGTTGCGGTCTTATTTGAATCATAACATGTCTGACACGTAGCTCTTAAAAGTGAATCGTCATGTTTTAGTCCTTTTTGTTCCGCTGCTTGTGAAGTTGATACGTGTCCCTCATGCATCAACGCTCATCATTGCTTCTTTATTGTGTCAGACTTTCCCGCAACCTGGTGTCGGTCAGGCAGCAAAGCTATCTGTTTTGAGCAGTGTGCCTTATTTTCCCGCAACCCACGTGTCGATCATGCATTATTGTTGTCAGGTTCAAATCTTATCAACTTTGCAACTGTCAATTTAATGCTTTAAAAGACTATGTTTCATTGTTTCTCGTCTCATTGTAACTCGCTCCTTCTCCAATAGTTTTTGGACACGCGTTGCTTGGATTTTATTCTCTCACAATTTATGTGCGGAATTGAGTTCATTTGAACCTAAATTATTAGAACAACTGGAGTCTAGATATACTCACATACCGATTTCAAAACATCTCAAAAGGCATTAGATCTTAAAAGGGAAAAAAAATGAACCCATCTTCAAACGAATATCATTGACCAAGTGAGTCTGGGAAGTACAAAAATTTACTTGATGCATCAGTGTGTTTATCACAATCAATTAAAAAAACTCTTTTTTGATGGAAAATTTAGAATTAATCACTAAAATAATTAACATTACTGACCAGATCAGCTGGAATCTGTTGATCATAAACAGATTTATACTTTCTTCTTTCTAGTGTCGCATTCTTTTTGGAGATTAAAGAATAGGATTGGAATATTGTGTTTTCTTTTTCTCGTGATTAAACAATGTGAAATCTAAGTTATTTTAAACTTGGATAAAAACGTGTAATGTCAAAGTCTAAAGGATTTTAAGTTGGGGTTTTCTACCCATTTTCTAAACCATGTTCCAAGGTTTCATGTAAGATAGTTAGAAATCCAAACCAAAACGTCATTTTAAATTGCGTTGAGCGTTTTTCCGAATTGCTCTCAATCTTATGGCTGATTTTGTTTCTGAATCTAATAGTGTCTTTCTAACCGTCGATTTTGTGGGATAAAGATTGAACAAAAATTAGAATAACGTTGACCGCAATTTGGACTATTGTTTTGGAATCCATTCCTCTTTGTTGATGATTTCCTGATTTATAAAGGCAACTCATTCCGAAGCCAATAGCCACGTGTCCATTACCAAAGATTTTAGTTTACTTTCTGTCCAAGTCATAAATTTTGCAAAATATGGTTGTTTTTTCAGTAAAAATATTCACCCTAAACAATGTGTTTTTCTTATTAGATCTCTAAGTATCCGGAAAGTGGGACGTGATGGCAACTATCTCAGGCCTTAGCGTTCCGTATTTTATTGGCAGATCTAAAACATAATCTTTTTCTCATTTTGTTGAAATTCGAAAAAACAAACAACTTACTCATATGTAGATGTTATACAGTGGTAAAGTTGTTAGGTGATGATACCAACGAACTGATTTTGAAACTCGTCAGCACCAGAGTGGAGAGAATTTGTTTTCTTTTTTTCTTTTTTTCTTTCCATAGTTACCTGCCATTTAGATAGTAGACTTATTCTCATAGAAAAGGTGAAGTCACCATTCCAAGAGGTTAATAAATAAATAAATAAACTTACTCAAATTGGTAGGTCTTTTTTAGTCAATCATGTCCTCAACTCCTCCCCTATTTAACATATGAATATTTTTCTCTATCTAGATAACATCGTCCACAAGATGGACCAATCCCAGAGGGATTTTTGATGGAGAAAAATACTAATAAGGGTATTTATATGAAAAGTTTGAGTAATGTATGTACTCACGCACAACGTGGTCTAGGATTTAGACATCTTAAAAGAAATCAACATTAATTACCTTACTCACTAAGGCTGCTTGGAATTTAATTCATTTTCCAAATAACATGCATATGGGTTAGGATTTTAATATGTAAGTACTTTAAAAATTGCCATCTTATGCATCATATTAAGGTTAAAGACACATCACGGGTTTGGAGGAGTATATATCTCTACTGGTCTAAAATTCATCAAGGATAATTCATTTTGGGAAGTTAAACATGATTTTACTATTTATGTATTCGTTAATTAATGGATCCCTAGTGCTTTTGATCATATAATCACTACCCCAGTTACAATGTGGCTTAGTTCATTAATTAAGAAACATCATGGGTATATATCTCTACTAGTCTAGACTTCATCAAGGAAAATTCCTTTTGGGAAGTTAGAGATGGTTTTATTATTTATACATTCGCTCATAAATGAATACTAATGCTTTTGATCATATAATCACTACCCCAGTTACAATGTGGCTTAATTCATTGACCAAGATACTAAACAATGGAAAGTGGACATACTCCATCCCTTTTACACCCAGAAAATATTCCTAAAAATCCTTAGAACTTGAAATTCTTTCACTGATGAAGACAGAATGATATGGGCACACACCAAAACTTGTCTCTTTTATGGTAAATATACCTACAAGTTGTTATCATGATGGATTAACAGTAGTCAAAATATTTAACCCACTAATCATTTGTACAAACAATTCTTGAAAGTCTCGACTGCTCCTAAAGTGAAACTTTTCCTTTGGAAATACACTGGAAACATTATTCCCACCAAAATTAAGTTGTCTTCATATATCCCTAATCAGAATGTCACATGATGTACGTGTGATGGTAATTTCCTTGAGACTACTGAACATATTGTTCTATATTGTCCTTACTCTAAATTTGTTTGGTTTGTGTCCCCAATGAACATTATAATTTGACTCTGATTCTGGTACTAGCATTCAGGACTAGATCAAGAACTGGTTAAACAATGATTAAGATAGCTATATATTCACTATACTGCTTGGTGCTTATGGAAAGAAATATGGCTTAAAGTGTTTTAAGGAAAAAACCTGAATGTAGCTGTCTTAGCTAGATATGCTCTTAACTTGATCATAGAATCAGATATAAGTCTTGAGGCTGATAATATGGCTCAACATCTTAGCCAACCAGTCATTGTCACTCTCCCATCTACATAAAATCTTCTATGTGATTGTGTTGTGGTACTATGTGATGCTTCCTATGATGATAACACTAACCAATGTGGCTATAATATCGTTCTTACTAATTTAGCAGGGAATATAGAGGTTACGAAACTGTCACCGGGTTAGCAAAAACCCCTGACGAGGCAGAGATTATGACGATACTATAATCCATAAAGTGGGTTAAAAACTTCAATCTCAGAGAAATCTGCATTAATAGTGATACAAAAAATATTATTTCTTATTTAAACCATAATCTAACTCCTTAGTAGTTTCCATTTTTCAAGGGTGGATTAACAGTAGTAGAAAACTTAATTAAATGATGGATAATGCGGCTAAATGTAATAAGAGAAACAATGTAAGAGGGGAATAGATGGATCATAGACCTATAATATTTTGGATCATAGTCATACAAATCTTATATTTTTTTAACTTATTTTCCTTTCCTAACAAAAAAAAAAGGTATGCGACCCTCTCTTGTATAATCGTAAAGTTGTTATGTTAAAGTAATGTTTTTGACAACCTGAATTTGTTGATATTGCAATTTCTATAAGCCAAACTATGAACAATTTTCTTTTAAAGGAAAACAAACTAAATATGAATCAGTGTATGTATCACACCAGTAACACACTATGCCCTATTATAACTAGTTTGCGAACCACCCCATTTTAATGACCAAGTCATCCTGTTAATTGGAACCATTTTACAGCTAGAGAATAGCCAAGAGGTTGGAGAAAATATTATGTTACCTTTTGGTTCTTTAGTTACAAAATTATCTTTTATTCCAAATAAAAATCAATTAATCTAATTCTCACTTCCAAAGGAAATAAAAATCATTTTGTTAATTATAACATGAAAAACACCCTTAGAGATTCTGGTTATCCTCTCACGTAAACTAGACCAAGTAAATATTAATTCCAAAAAAATTTAAATCCAGTAACCGAAGGAAAAAGATCTAAACTCTAGGAAATAACAATATGGCTGAGCTAAACTCATCCAACTTGCCGATCCAACCCGACTATGTATAACTTTATTAAGTTGGACACCCGAACCGTGCGTAAATAGATTGGATGCGAGTGCTTTCTTAAAATTATAATTGGATTTTGGATTAGACACAAGTGGGTATTTTATAAGATCCATTGGGCACTCGCACTCCCTAGATTTAGGGGTAAATTCAAGTATCTTTCAAATTATGATGTGTAGATTTTGTACTTAGGAGGTAGTAAATATGTTTAGGGGTAATTATCACAACCCTCTTAGTTCTCACTGCCAATTTGACCCTTTTAATGCAGTCAATGAACTTCGCACAATGAAATACATTCACCCTTATCAAGATATCAAGAATCTACTAATCACTGAATGTCATATTACAAATCACACAAATAATAATTTAGGTTTTGTACTCCCTCACAGTCACACGACAGTTTAAAATCCTTCAAGTTCACCAGAATGTGCATGGATAACATTAACGGGTTTTTGTTTTTTTCTAATCAACTGACTCGTATGGATCTGACTTATTTGAATCTAACTCGTTATTTCTAAATATGACTCATTATATCTGAATTAAAAATAATAAAATAGTAAGGTTATAGAATTTTGTATATTCAAGTCATATATGTGACCGACGAGTCATGTATAAAATAATATCTGACTCAAATAACAAAACACAAATGATCTGACAGCGCCAATTCAGATTCAAATCACGAGTCAGATCTAAATAAACATGGTGTAAGTTTGATAGGGTTGTCAATCCCAATCCAAAATCCGATAGCCTCCGAAAATTCGGGATCCTATAGGAAATTATCCGACATAACGGTTATCGGATGTCGAAAACGGAAAGTTATCGGAAATTATTGTGTTATCGTAACGGAACCGGCTGAGCCATTTTCCGTTACGATAAGTTCCGGTATCGATAGAATATAAGCCTAATGCTTTAGATATTTGCTCTATCTTTCTCTGCAACGCAACAAAGGGGTCATCATCGTAAGTGCGAAATTCCACCAGTCACAGGAACGCAGAGTGATTTCTGTTAGATTCATTAGGTTACTTTCGTTTCTGATTTGGGTTTGATCCATCTTTTATATGCTATTACGATTCGATTGTTTAGGTTTATAATTAGGTTTCTCATGAAAGTGCATTCTAGGGATTTCTCTTGTTAAATTCTGAAGTTAAAAAAAAAATCTTTTGCCGTTTTTCTCACTCAGTCCTCACCCGACATAGCAGATAGAGGTAGGAACGGAATATATTTCTTCTTATTCTTCCCCCACCAGCGCCACCAGGACCCTGCTAGTTTGAAACCTAAACCACCACCACCTTCTTCTTCTTTAACAAGAGTAGTAATTGGTGATAATGACTGTTTGATTTTGGATTTTAATCCTTATGAATCTATTAATTAAATCTCTATCAATGACACTACTAAGAAATCTCAAGAGGATCTCACTGTTATAGCTGAAATTTGCTAGGTAATACAAAAAAAAAAAAACCTAATTTTTTGTTTGTTTTGAGTTCAGGGCAAATTGGATTTATTTATTTATGAATCTGATTAACTGAAGGAAACCCCTTTCATATATACAAGAAAGATTATATATTTCCAATTAAAGGTTTGAGGGTTTATGTGTTGTGCAAGGGGTTTCTTGATGTAACAATTTGAACTGGAAAATCAACTTGGTTTCAGTAGAATTAGAGGCCTTGAATCCCTGATATTTGGCTAATATGAGTATCTTTGTTGTTGAAGGTTGCTTATAGAGATTATCCGCATTCTAGAAAACTACTAGTTGAATTTCCATTCAACTCCTCACTACTCAGTAGCTACTGCCCACATACATTAAGTTTCTTCAGTATTACCAATCAATACTTGTGTTTAATGTCTGATGTTCTTTCTAGTATTAGATGTAGCTTACACTTGATTGTTTATTTGCAACTTGTTTAGTGCTAATGAACTAGGAATCCTTTATCAGCATGGTATGTCAGTAATGATGAAGTAGATTACAACTTACTAACACCGGCAAATGATTTAGATAATGCTAGTACAGATGATGTACTTCATTCCAATGATAGTACAAATTTCAGTTTCTTTGTGTTTTCTTTTGCTGCAAGAACAATAGAATTATGAACTGTGAATATTTGTATACTGAATTATAAACTGAAAATGCTTAAATAAACTAAAATTTGAACTGAAAATCAGGTTTCTCTGATTTCTGTCAGATATCGGAAATTATCGGAAAAATATTCGATATCCAATAACCTTATCGTAACGGAATCAGAATTGATTTTTAAGATTCCGTCGGAAATTATCGGATATCCGATAAGCCTTATCGTAACGGAACCGGCTGAGCCAGTTTCCGTTTCGATAAGTTCCGTTAACATCCCTAAAGTTGGATATCCGTTTGTGGGCGGATTGGTTGATGATCGAATGAAATCCATTGGATAAGGTCACTTGGGCCTAATAACATAGCCTACTTACAATTTTGTCTCTTGGGCCATGAATCGATGACCCATTATTCCATGTTAATTGGGCGCTGTTTGGTAACTCCCACTTCTTCCCCGAGCGAGCATCATTTCACTTTGTCACTCCGATCTCCAATTTTTCTCCCTCACATCCTTCGCAGAAATGTTCATAATTTGGTATTAGGTTTTCCATTCCATTGAAATTATAGTTCTCATTTTGACTTCTACTTTTACTTCCGGAAGGAAGCTAATGAGCTTCAAAATATCTGGGCAGCAACTCGATTGAGGTAAGCTTCTACTACGCTTCTTTAAACAATCAGGGTTTTGGATGTTATTTTCTTTCTAAGTGAAAATTTGACTGTAAAATTCGTTAAAATCTGATTTGGTTTTTTCTTTTCTTTTTTAATTATTGTATTAATCACTGAAGTGGGTTTTGTTAATAGGAAGATCTAGTTAGGTTATGAGTAAATCTAATTTCTAGCTGTTGATTGCTCCTAATTATGATTACTTTTTGGGTGTGGGATAAATGATAAATCTATTTTGTGATTGATTGTATAAGTGTATTTACAGAGTCTAATATAGGGATATCATTCTGTGTTTGGTCTACTTGTTTTGTTTAGAATGATTAGAACTGGAATTTCTTATAGTTTGAATCTTTTTCACTTGTAGCTGAATAAGTTTACTCCAAATTGAGATGCTTACTAGGTTGTAATATGGATTAGATAAAACATGCAAATTAGCAGTATAATTGGAGTTTCCTTACAAATGTTTTTTTACTTGGTGGTTGGCTTGACCTCACTTCATGCATACTGTGTCCTAACTGAAGAGTAGTATTTGGAGATAGCAGAGATGCATCTTAGATGAGGTAGTAGGGGTTCTGCTTTTTGAGAGATTACGTTAAAATGGTGCATTGCAAAAGTGGGGTGGATTGAAATGTGGATTTAGTGAATGTTAAGTTTTGGAAGCTCGCGTGATTAATTGAGCGAGTACCTAAGCTTGACCACGAGTGAGTACTTAGGTGGCAGTGATCTACCTGTGCTTTTCTGCTGTACTGTTAAAATGTATTACCCACTTTAATGTATATAAATTCTCTTATGTAATGTGATTCAAATAGTTCAGACATTTTAAAGGTTAATTTATCCTTGAGTATCTACTTATAGGCACTTATCCTTTTCTATTTCTGACGATTAGGTTATTTCTATTGCAGTAAAACCACAACTTGGTCCTTGAGTATCTATTTATTGTGTCACCAAAGATGATCAGTAGAAATGCTTTTCTGCTATTGTCTATTCTTCTTCTGGTATCATCTGTCTCATCCTGGAAAAAAGAAGAGTTCAGAACCTGCGACCAGACACCTTTCTGCAAAAGAGCTCGGGCTAGAACACCCGGATCATGTTCTTTAGTAGCCACAGATGTGGTCATTAAAGACGGAGATCTTACGGCCAAACTTATTCCCAAGTTCAATGGTAGCAAAGGAGAAGAGGACGAGCAAGAAAAGGGAGAAGAACCCAGTAAGCCGTTACTCCTTAGATTATCAGTTTATCAGAAAGGAATTGTGAGACTCAAGATTGATGAGGACCCGAGCTTAGATCCCCCCAAAAAGAGATTTGAGGTTCCCGACGTGGTTGTTCCCGAGTTCGACGATAAGAAACTTTGGCTACAAAGGGTTTCAACTGAAGTAATCAATGGTGATGCATCTGAATCTTCAACTGTTTATGTCTCTGATGGCCATGAAGCGGTTCTTAGACACGACCCGTTTGAGGTTTACATTCGTAAGAAAGGAGGTGATCGTGTTCTATCGATCAATTCACATGGGTTGTTTGATTTTGAGCAGTTGAGAAATAAGAAAGAAGGGGAAAATTGGGAGGAAAGTTTCAGGAGTCACACAGATTCCAGGCCGTACGGTCCACAGTCAATCAGTTTTGATGTATCATTTTATGGAGCTGATTTTGTTTATGGAATCCCTGAGCACGCCACGTCTCTTACTTTGAAGCCCACTAGGGGACCTGAAATTGAGTTCTCAGAGCCGTATCGTCTATTTAACCTAGATGTGTTTGAGTACCTTCATGAATCCCCGTTCGGAATTTATGGGTCTATTCCTTTCATGCTTTCCCATGGTAAAGTTCATGGTACGTCAGGGTTTTTCTGGTTGAATGCTGCTGAAATGCAGATTGATGTTCTTGGTTCCGGTTGGGATGCTGAATCTGGGCTTTCTCTTCCTTCTTCTCATGGAAGAATCGATACTCTTTGGATGAGCGAGGCTGGAGTTGTTGATACATTCTTTTTTGTTGGTCCTGAACCAAAGGATGTTGTGAAGCAATATGCAAGTGTAACTGGAACGTCTGCTATGCCCCAGCACTTTGCAACAGCTTACCACCAATGTAGATGGAATTATAGAGATGAAGAGGATGTTGCGAATGTTGATTTCAAATTCGATGAGTTTGATATTCCCTACGATGTACTATGGCTAGATATTGAGCATACTGATGGGAAGAGGTATTTTACTTGGGACAGGGTTCTCTTTCCCAATCCCGAAGAAATGCAGAACAAATTGGCTGACAAGGGTAGGCGTATGGTTACAATTGTCGATCCTCATATAAAGAGGGATGAGTCGTTTCATATACACAAAGAAGCAACTAAGGGTGGGTACTATGTGAAGGATGCTTCGGGAAAAGACTATGATGGATGGTGTTGGCCTGGGTCATCATCATATCTAGATATGTTGAACCCAGAGATCAGAACCTGGTGGGCGGAGAAATTCTCATTGCAGAATTATATTGGCTCAACTCCTTCCTTGTATATATGGAACGACATGAATGAGCCATCTGTCTTCAATGGTCCCGAGGTAGGGTACCTGATTTTGTCCATACTTCATACTGTATCAGCTATTTTAATAGTATGATTTTATTTTATTTTTGATCACTCCTGTTAAATGTAAAAAGTAGAAGAAAAGTTAGAAATTTCTGGTGTATTGGTCTCACAAGGAAAGTCCATGCTCCATGAGCTCCGGTGTTAAATGCTTCTAAATCTACATAAAGACATTATCAGAATAAGCCAGATACCAATATGTCATTGAGCCTTTAAGGTTGCTTGTATGCTTGTTGAATTTTGCATCTCTGTCAAATGTTAATACGAATCCTTGATACCTTGCTACAGTACAACACCATCGCAGTTGATTTTTCACAGCAGCACCCCATAGATATACCGAAGGATTCCTATCTCCCTTCTTTTTTTGCTTGTAAAAGATATGAAAGTGATTTCTACTGATAAATTAAAGCTTTACTGTTCCTTATTTTTTTTCTTTTTTTCTGATAAACTCTTTCCTTGTATTGGGCGGTACTAAGTGAATGATAACCATTGAGTTGTCTGGTTTCACATGGAAAGTGAACTGAATTAGAATGATATTATTGTTTTATAAGGGTGTGTCGTGTCATTGTTATTAGCCTGAACACATATATAGAAGGAATGCTTCTTGAGAATAAGGAAACTAAAAATAGCCAGAGTTATCATTATTTTTGATCTGATTTGTAATTGTATAATTATGTTTTCTGGATCAGGTGACAATGCCAAGGGATCTTATACATTATGGAGGTGTGGAGCACCGAGAGGTGCACAATGCGTATGGTTACTACTTTCACATGGCTACAGCTGATGGCCTTTTAAAGAGAGGTGACGGAAATGACAGGCCTTTTGTTTTATCAAGAGCAATCTTTCCTGGAACTCAAAGGTTTGGAGCTGTTTGGACTGGAGATAACTCAGCAGATTGGGATCACCTCAGAGTCTCAGTTCCAATGATTTTGACTCTAGGTCTCACTGGAATTTCATTCTCTGGTGAGTTCACTTATTCTATAATCAGTTAGGTTAATATCATTCACACTCTTCTCTTTGCCTGAAAATTTAATTTTTGCTTTATGTGTTTGCCGTCTAGGGGCTGATGTTGGTGGGTTTTTCGGCAACCCGGAGACCGAATTGTTAGTTCGTTGGTACCAGCTGGGAGCCTACTATCCTTTCTTTAGAGGTCATGCTCATCATGACACCAAAAGGAGGGAACCATGGTTATTCGGGTAATAATACAAATAAGTTTTTGTTTCTTTTATTAATAGTAGAGAAACTTTTTCTCTAATGTGAACTTTATTTACTTCTGGAATGATTACTCTAGCCCCCTTGCCTGTTGGCTGTTGCCACATGCCGCATGCCATCTGGTTGAATTCTGTACGATACCTGTTTCCCTTTGAGATGATGATCACAGACAATCATATGGATGGATGGAGTTGTTAGGATTAAAATGCGAGTATAATTCTCACAGCTTCGTTTCGTTGAAGAGATGAGTGACCAAAATACTATCCTTTGTGCACATCATAAAATGCCAGGCATGCGTTTTAATATTTTGTCACTTGTGTTTATGGGTTCTCTGATAACATCTTGCTACCAAATGTAACAAAAATAAGAAGGTACGGCAGGGAATCTGGATTTTGAAAACATAAAAACTTTTTTCAGACTTAGGAATAACATTTGGCTAGAACCTTCATAGTCACATGGCTTATAGATATGTCAACAATTTAGATAACTTGAAGGTCTCTTGCATAAATACGGTAACACCTCATATATGTCTACTCGTGTCCGTCATATTATCCTCTTGGTTATATCTAGCATATCCCTAGAGCATTTTTCTTGATCATGGATGTTGTTTGCTTTATCCTCGACCATGAAATTGTCTAATTCTACTTGTACTTATATGATGTAGGGAGAAGAACACCGAACTAATGAGGGATGCGATACACACACGCTATATGTTTCTTCCATATTTCTATACACTGTTCAGCGAGGCAAATACAACAGGTGTTCCAGTTGTGCGTCCACTGTGGATGGAGTTTCCTTTTGATGAAACCACTTTTAGCAATGACGAGGCTTTCATGGTCGGAAACTCTCTTCTTGTTCAAGGAATCTATACTGAGGTATATATAATAATGCTTATTTTGCTTGGTCCTGTTGTGTGTCTTATTGTTATTAGTCACTATATTTACTGAAAAGTGTGTGTTTGGACATCCTTTGCCAGCGTGCCAAACAAGTGTCAGTATATTTGCCTCGTGGGCAATCTTGGTATGACCTAAAGACAGGAGTTGCATATGCTGGAGGTGTGACCCACAAGTTACAGGTCTCAGAAGATAGCATTCCTGCATTTCAAAAGACAGGAACTATTATCCCACGGAAGGACAGATATCGCCGGAGTTCTACTCAGATGGTTAACGATCCATATACTCTGGTATGTTTTTGGTGCTCAAGGCCTCGAGCAACCCCCTTAATAAAGTTCAATTCGAGTCTAAACGACATGTTTATTTAATCTTTCCTTAAGTTTCTTCTTGAAACTGTCTAAATTTAGGGACCACTATTGAAGCATTTCTACTTTCCCATCCTCTTTCTTTCTTTCTTTCTTGTCCTCGTTTCCGCGTCCCAACTGTACGAAATCATCCCATGTCATTATTTTCATACCCTCCGTTTGTGGTGACGAATCTTTTCCTAACCACGGTTACCAGACACATAAACCTAGTCCTTGTTCAATTCAAGTATCCTTGTCCCATTTTCTATTATATGATCAAATGAAGATGAATCCATAGTCAATATATATATGACGAGATCGTTTTGGATCCTCTGGTTCAAGAAACTTGTGCTTTCTTGAGCTTGGTTACTGCTGATTCCTTCTTAAATTGCTTACATCATTTTTCCTGCATGTATACATATAAGGTCTGATGAAATTTCTAGTTCGACTTGTCTCAATTTATTTGATTTAAATGACTGCCTGATCTTCTTATATTTCTGCATGTGTATGTATTTGTCTGTTTAAGGTGATAGCGTTGAACGCGTCTCAAGCGGCCGAAGGTGAACTCTATGTTGACGATGGCAAGAGCTTTGAATTTGGGAAAGGAGCATACATCCATCGTCGTTTTGTATATTCAGATGGAAAACTTACATCTTCAAATATGGCAATCCCTGTATCAGGCAGCAAAGTTTACTCTTCAGACTGTGTAATTGAGAGGATTATTATACTAGGGCTCTCTGGAGCCAAAAGTGCACTGATAGAGCCTGCAAATGTGAAAGCTGACATTGAATCTGGTCCCATAATGCTTCAAAGAGCGAGGGGTGGTCCTACTGCTTTAACTGTCCGAAAACCAAATGTCCGCATTTCTGATGATTGGACAGTGAAGATTTTGTAATCTTATCAATGATGATAATAGAAATTAGAAAGAATAGACAGTGAGTTCCGAATAACATGTTACACACTTATTTGCCAAAGGCTAAACCTCAATGATTGTGATTCTTGTTTGGGGCGGATTTCTTAAGACCAATAAGGATTAGAATTTGAGTTTTCTAGATCACTTAGTTAAAGCATTATGCTGAAATTGTCTGGTATATATTACATTATCTGTCTGAAATCCTGATTGTTAATTACTGGTATTAGTATCACACACAGGAGCAACAAATGAGCCTTACTTGACGGCATGTCTTTTATCTTTATAGAGTCAGAGACCTAAAAAGATTAGAAAGACATTTTCCTGACAGGGAATTCTAATCTAACCATTCTGATGAGTGCTCTCGTCTTACAAACCTAAACAAAATGATGTTATCGATTTTTTTTGAAAATGTTGGTCTTGGACTAACTTTGGAATTTGTTTCCAGACCAATATTTAAGAAAAGGCGCAGAAAAGAGTGAGGGGAATTAAGATATGCAGGTAATTGTTTAGGAAAAAAGACATTACTATCAAGCACAATTAAGATACTCGCAAGATTGGTAAAAATAGGGTCTTCCATGTAAAGATTGCAGAGATGCGGCAGAAGAGAATAAAGAATAAACAAGTGGCGACATGTTTAGCAGAGTAAAATTGTTGATATATTTGTGTTTCATGGACATGTTTGGGTCTTTTATTTAAGCATTTTTCCTTCTCATGTCAACTGTTGTTGTTATGAGTTTTGCAAGTGTTCCTTGCTTTCAATTAATGCATATATAAGCTTTCTCAACTTCACAGCCAAGGGTTTTACTTTATTATTTGCAGAATCTAAGGGTTTAATGCCTCCAGCACACTTGCACTGTTTGTGCTTGGAGAGGGAAGCGAAGTTTGGATGCTCTCATCCCACTGCCACCTACAATTTTTACAAGGTTCTACACTTTTACAAATTAGTGCTACTTTTACTTGATCACCTTCTATTCTACTACTGAAGTAACTTTCAATGTGGAACTGTGTATAACCTTACTGCTGACATATGCACATATATTCACAAATATTTGCATTTTTTTGCTATTATTATTACCAGGCCCAACAAGTTTGTGTTGTCTGTGGTGTATGCATAGGGAAATTCTTTTGCGAAAATGATGATGTAAGTGATCACTTAACTTTGGGTTTACCCCTCTACTTCCAATTAATAAGTACTGGCTGGATTTTCCTCTTGCATTTTGTTGCTATCGGTGCAGACGTCAAAGCTATCGGTGCAGACGTCAAAGAAACAGTACAATCTCAAAGGCTGTGGAATTTGCAAGTTTGCTTCTGTATTTTTCTTCTAGGTGTTTATATCGCTTTGAAATCTTTTTTGTTCTGTCTTGAAAAAATTTAATTTTCGTTTTTTGATCGTCTAAATTTTTATTTGTGCAGGTCTTATTGATGCATAGGCGCATTTTGAATCTTTTGTTTTTGAATAGATGCTTACAATAGCGGAGTATTGTGAGCTTAATTTCATTGGTGTTTCCCTTTGCCAAAGTTTCTTTTGGTGCTCAAACACCATTCATAAGGTAATACTTATTGTAATAGATTTTGCGTCTTTCTTTTTTGTTATTCACATGCCATTGTTGCTTCTTCAAAAATCTACTGCAATTTATATGCAAAATCTTGATTCCGAAGGCTCCACAATTTGCATAACTTTGATTGATGCTACCTGGGCTACCGCCATAAATTAAATCATGATCCATGGAACAAATACATGGTTTTAATTTGGTTGCAGGGTTAACAAGAGGTTTTGTTTTCACTTTTGTAGTTGATCAAATATCAAGTTTGTAGTGTCGTATTCCTATTCGTTTTATATTCTATTTCTCCTATTTTTTAGGTTTGTGGTATTGTGTTCTCACTAAAATGCATGGTTTCATGTAATGTGCAACGAAGGTCACATGAAATCCTCATTGGTAAGTTTGTTTTCTTATCATTACTTGCGTAATTCTATTTTGCCATCTTTACTATTTGCCTCATTAGTCACATATAATGAGTAATTCTGTTTTATCCTCTTCCAACCTAAATTCCCTTTTTTAATCATAGTATCATACTTTTCAGCCTAGATAGAGAAGCTGGCAGGGGTTCATAACCATTATATTACGATCTGGAAATACTTCACCTTCAACTTATTAGTTGTGTTGCTTGCAGAATACTTCCCCATGGATATGATCTAACCAGGAACAAGGCTCCAGATTGATGAACAACCATGTAATTTAGTTCTGTGTTGTGATTCTTATAATTTTAGGCTGTGGTATATGCTCCCATCACATTATTGTTGCTCTACCATGAAAGAGGTATTAATGATTCAATGTTTAGTTATTAGATAACTACATTTGAGAGTTGTACCCCATTCTGTTTTCGGTATTTCATATGAATTTTTAGTGAGTTGGGAACTCTATATATAAACTGTATATAGCATATGGCTTACTGTTGTATAGCAGTCTACTAATATTTGAATGCACAGTCTGATACATGTCATGTATTTCAGATCCTTGAAAGTGGGATTTGATTTATTTTATGTAATTGAACTTTTACCATTGCTTTTATTAAGTTCAAGCCATTGAGTTTGTAAGTTTTTCCATTTCATGAAGGTCTATACTAACTCAAGAAAATATCTACTTTTTGTGATCATAGGGCGTGTGCTAAGCATATAACTCTTTCTTCTTCTTTTTTTAAATGGGGTAATTGTCCGGTGTAAAATTTAGATGGTCATGCATATTTCTTTTCTCAATCTTCATTCTCTGTATGGTTTCTCTGGCAGGTTTTGTAGTAAAAGACGAGCCATATTCATCTGAAGGTCAAGATATTGGAAGTACTTTGAATTTTACGGGCCCTTGAGAACCATGGATTGTCTTCAACAGGTTACTCCTTATCCTCTATTTCTAACTGTTTTATAATCTTAAACTTGCCAAGGAGTCAAATTATTTTCTTTTAGTTTTACTTATCTTAGAGAAATTTACGGTCCCGGACTAACTAAACTAGGCCAAGTTGAAGCTGCACATAATCTATACTTAGCTTAGCTTCCTGTAGACTGTATACGTGGTTGACCTGTAACTCATTTGGAACTACCACTTACCTAATGGACTAATTTGACTGTACTAATATGATGATGTATAGTTGTAAAGATGAGTTACAACGATCAAAACTAAAAATATGTGTAAACTAGATGATGATCTGCTTTTGTAGTGACTCTTAAGTAATATATGGAATTGGGTTTTGCAAGGTGTGCCTGTTGAATTATGGTGGTGTATGGTGGTAAGATGAGTAATTAGTAAAAAAATATGGATGTTTTTGTTGATGTTTAATTAGAGGAAACACACAGTGAACAGAGATGATGTTTGCAGATTTAAATGGGAGATGGAACATGGCGTACTAGGGAGGTGTTAGTTGATTGCTGACATATTTTCAAGTTTTTGGTGTAAGTATTTGAACTTTAATCAGTAAATTTGCAAGACTAAGGCAATCTGTTACTGAAACATATGCTGTAATTGGAATGAGTTATCAAATATGTAAACATCATAAGCTTATGTGATATCTCAAGTACTGCTTTTATCAGGAACTTAACTGTTCAGACATCATTTTTTTTGTCTAACCCAAGTATGTAAACATCATAAACAGATGATCTACAGTTGTAGAGATAAATTTTTCTGGGGTGACATTGGGTGTTGCAGTTTCGACCCACTTGGACTTGCCGATGATCCAGAGGCTTTTGCCGAGTTGACGGGGAGGAGATGACGAATGGAAGATTGGCTATGTTTTCCATATTGGATACTTCGTTCAAGCAATTGTGCCCGGTAAAGGACCTCTGGAGAACTTGGCTGATCATCTTGCTGGTCCTGTTAGCAACAACGCTTGAGCTTTCACCACAATTTTTTCCCCTGAAAAGTGAATGTAGAGGCTATATAAAAAAAAAAACTAGCTAGCATCATTCATTCGTGACTTGGGTTGTTCTGATGTAATTAAATCCAGTTGTGACACATTTTAATTGAATTTCCACACATTCTTTTCACTTCCAGGGTGCAGCATGGAACTATACAGTCGAGCTGTGTTTGAAATTCTAATGAACATGATATTCCCATCTTTAACATTCATCATTAAAACCAAACCTTAATCCAAAACTAAGTTCGCTCAAATCCTTCAATTGAAAATTATGCACGTTGAAGCTTCTTCATTTTTGGTTTCCTCTGCAAGATTTCAGTAGGAATTGGAAGGTTTTAACCTAAAGAACTAACATGATGATACAGTTCATTCATGATGACCGTAGAGCCTAGTACTGCATACCAGTACTTAGCTGCAAAACTATTAGCATTTGTGCACAAGGGTGCAATCTAAAGCGCACAGTTTTTTTTTGAGGCCGTGAAGCTTATGATGATTACAGCATGATTTATAGCTTTTTACCGATTATAACTTTAAGCTTATGCGATATCTCAAGTACTGCTTTACACCTTCAATCTGTTAAAATTTTTCATCAAGACTAAAGGATTAAAAAAGATTCCATGCCTTATATTTTCTATATGCAAAATTAACGATGAATTCATAAATTTGACGGGTATAAATGCAACATAAAGTTTCCATAATGTTTTAGGAAATAGAGATTGTAAAGAGCTAAGAAAATAGAAAACAGGAAATAGGAAAAAGGAACAAATAAAATGAAAAAAACATCCGGTTACTAAGAGCATCTCCAATCATCGATCAAATTGACGATCAAAGATTACATTTGATCGATGATCGGTGAAAAACAGCCACAGTCGTGCGATTATATTTGGGTTATAATCGTTGAAAATCACTGTTCAGGATTAAAAGAAGTCGTTGATCGTCGACTAAAAATTATAGTCGAGCGAAATTGTAACCTCTCGCTTGTGAACAGACGAAGGGCAAGCATCTCGCTTAAAAACACAGGCGAAGAGTTGACATTTCGCCAGCTCAAGCGTTATGCTAAACTTTCGCTCCACCAGACGAGTAACCAGAAGCTCGCCTACTCATAAGCGAATAGCAGAGACTTCGCCTAAAATTTCCGAACACGGGCGAGATGCTACCGAGTCGCTTGAAGTTGGGCGGCACTACAAGGAACCGCTTGGACCTGGGCGAGGCTCCAAAGCTTCGCTTGGAGTTGGGCGAGACTCCAAGGCTTCGCTTGGAGTTGGGCGAGACCCCAAGGCCTCGCTCAGGTGTGACCGTTAATATGTTTGTTTCCGTTGATATGTTACCGTTGGCAGTTTAACGGCTATATATTTACCCTATATATATGGGATACTAAACCAATGGCATTTTACTAAACTCATACATTGTGTAGTTGAAAATTCTAATGTTGGTTCTTATTTCATAAGTTTTCAAATCGATTAGTAAAATGGCGCCATCAAAACCACGAGGTCCAAATTTTTCGTCTTTTGAAGATGTTACGATGTGTACGATTCATTTGTCTATTTCTCAAGATTGTAGCATTGGTACTGATCAATGTGAAGATAAATTATGGTCACGTATACTATGTCGGATGAAAGAAGCTATACCTTCTATGCCAGAACGTAGTTGGACCTCCCTTCAGAAACGATTTCAAATTATAAGTAAGGATGTGGCGCTTATGTCTGCAAAGGAGGCTGAAGTCGAAAGGGAACATCATACTGGATAGGGCCCCGAAAATAAGGTAACAACTCGTTTAATTATGCTTATTACATTAATCTATATGATTGTATATCCTTTAACAACATTGAATTGAAACACCAGTTCGCAGAAGTACGTATGCTTTTCAAGGAAGCAACTGGTCGAAGTTTTAAACATGAAGATTGCTACACAGTTATGTTAGATAATATTAAATATTCCAGAAGGTCGACATCTGTTTTCGATTCATCACAAGGAGAGTCTGATTACGACAACGAATCTCAGGACGTACAGGACACACCAGACTTAAGCCTTGATGGTCCCAGCGCCTATGAAGACCTTGGAGATATCCCCAACACATTAATCCGTCCAATGGGGAAAAAAGAGGCGAAACGACAGAAGACAAAAGGGAAAGCAAAATTTGCTGTACAACAGGAAATGATGCAAAATATTTATAGAGAGCAACAAAGCTTCAACGCCAAATGTACCGAACAAAGAGATATGAAGATGGCACAAAGAGAAGCTGAGTTTGCAGCAAAATTAGCTAATGATAAAGCAAAGTTTGAAGCTAAATTAGCTGATTCAAATGCAAAGTTTGCGGCAATACAAGCTAGGCAAGAAGCAGAAGAGGAATTCCGTATAATGACGATGGATATCTCCCAAATGGATGATGTATCAAGACAGTACATCGAACTGAGGAAGGGAGAAATTTTGAGGAAAAGATTAAACCAATCATAACGTCCGGATTAATATTTACCATTGTCATATTGAGTTTTAATTTTGATCAATTTATTTAGAATTTTCAGTATATTTTTTTACCAATAGATTTTTATGTTTTTAACGACTCCTAATTCAAATTAAAATTTTAATTTAGAATTATTTTTTAAAATTACTTCTAATACTAGGTGGACTCGAAGAACAATTAAAATATAACGCGACTAATAAGTAAAGATAAGAAAACTCTCGCTTTAACCACGGGTCCACTAACAACACATTTACCCCCAAAGCCCATATAAAAGTTCACTCTTCCCCAACAGATGACCATATATGTTCGATCAGGTCATTTCTCAAACGAATCCCAGTTTGTTTATCGAATACTGCACGTCTGCGTTGGTCCTTCACCATTCTAGAAAGTTGAGCAGTGTTGTCCCTTGAAATAACAACTGGAGCACCGTGGCTGCGTTGCTCATAGTCATGCGGCCAATCACTGGGAATACGTTCATCCTCCACTATCATATTATGTAGAATAATGATAGTTTTCATTATATACGCTAACACGTCCGGATTCCACATTCGTGCGGGTTGTTTTATGATTGCAAATTGATTTTGTAGTACCCCGAACCCCCGTTCTACATCTCAACCTTCCTGCATCGCCGAAAATTTCTGTTTCTTTTGGGAGTCTGGATGTTTAATGGTAGTTACAATAGTTGTTGTCTCTGGGTATATTCCATCCCCAAGATAATACCCCATATTGTATTGATTTCCATTGACTAAAAAGTTTACTGCCGGTGCTTTACCATTGATAAGCTTTTTGAAGATATACGAACGGTTCATCACATTGATATCATTGTCTGAACCCGGCATACCAAAAAATACGTGCCAACACCAAAGATCATACGATACAACTGCCTTAAGGATAATACTTTCGCTACCCTTGTAGGCGGTATAAGCACCGGATTCCGCCGAAGGGCATTTGTCCCATTTCCAATGCATGCAATCAACACTACCAAGCATCCCTAGAAATCCCCTTTTTTGGTTTTCATCAAGAAGGAGTTCAACATCACGCTGAGTTGGTGTCCGCAAATATTCATCCTCGTACAATTGGACTATCACCCTGCAAAATCTACGAGTTGCTTCCAAAACCGTAGTTTCCCCAATACGTAAATACTCATCGATTGCATCGGCCGCACATCTGTAAGCTAACATACGAATAGCTGCAGTAATTTTTTGGTGCGGGGTTAATCCTAGAACACCACAAGCATCTCTTTTTTGCACAAAATAACTATTTACCGCCACAACATCACCCAAAATACGGTTGAATAATTGTCGACGCATTCTGAATCTTCTTCGGAATACATTGGGCGGAAATGTCGGGTTGCTGCAGAAATAGTCTCTCCATAGACCTTTAGCACCTACATCACGTTGTCTTGGTATTTTTGTACGTGTATGTGGAGGGTTCATAGTTGACAACATTAAACCAGCAGTAACTGCTAGGTTATTACTGTTCGCTTCAAGTGAACTTTCATCTGATGAATAATAACTTGTGTTATCATCATCGTTTAATGAACCAGAAGAAGAAGAAGTATAACAAACATAGTGAGGAAAACTAGAAGAGGAACCATACTTGTCTATATGATTTACATAGTTTGTCATTTTGTTATGTGTTGGAATTTGTAAGGAGCAAGAGATGATGATAAAACTCGGTTTGTATTGATGGAGAAGCAAGTGTGGTTATTTATAATAAAAAAAGGTGAATTTTGAACACAAATATTATTTATCTTAGATATTTTATGTATCTTGACAAGGCAATGACATGAATTGACAATACACCGACCACATTTCAATGCAAAGATTTATTTTCAGATTTGTCAGAGATATTTTATGCATCTTGACAAGGCAATGACATGAATTGACAATACACCAACCACATTTCAATGCAAAGATTTATTTTCAGATTTGTCAGAGATATTTTATGTATCTTGACAAGGCAATGACATGAATTGACAATACACCGACCACATTTCAATGCAAAGATTTATTTTCAGATTTGTCAGAGATATTTTATGTATCTTGACAAGGCAATGACATGAATTGACAATACACCGACCACATTTCAATGCAAAAATTTATTTTCAGATTTGTCAGAGATATTTTATATAACTTGACAAGGCAATGTTATTAAATATATTATTGTTCTCTATTTAATTCCAATACCTTCTTTGTTTACTTCATAACTTACCTACACCCATGTCAACATTTCATTCAGCCGAAGACTTGGCTATAACAAAATCCTAGTATTACGAAACCTTACGTGAAGATGTTATAGTCGGAATTGTTGATCCAGAAACTGTATGGGGGAGGATCCACAGACATTTTGGTGAGGAATATGGAAATTCAACCCAAAGATCTATTGTACAGATTTATGATAGATACCAAGTTATTCGAAAGGGAATAGCTGATTATGTATCTATTACAACAACGGATCTTTAACGACACCCATTTAGGATTATCGATCCAACAATTTGTAAGTATCCATACCATTACAAAAGTTGTCTCCTCTATCATTAACAACAATTACAAATAACAAATTATTTAACTGTTTCTTCCCTTGTGTAGGAGGAAATTGCTAAAATGCACTACTTTCAGGAAATGGGGGAAGAATTCATATTTGTAGGAAGCTATGAGTTCATGAAATCCAAAATGTAATCGCAATTAACTCCTAAAATTATCAATTGAAGTTAAAGTTCAACGGTTCTTTATTTTTAGAGTTTCAATTTTTTTAATGCTAATGACCTCATAATATCCCCTGAATCGTCGTTAAATGAACAATAACTTAAGGTACTACAATACTTTTATTAAATCAAAAAAGACATACATGAAAGGGAAAGAAAAATAAACTACCGATACAGATAAATAAAGTAAGAAATAAACCTACATATAGAACGCCCTCGCTACTCTATCAGCAAGAACACTATCATCGTTCGCCGCGTGCAATGTATCTTTATCAAAATAGGTGGTCAAAAACTTAAGAGTGATGGCATCCGAAACCCACTGTTGGGGAACACCTTCTCTTTTGCATACCGCATTATCTTTCAGTTCAGGAAAGATATTGTCACGAACATACTCAAATTTGTACTTAGCTGGCTCATAAGGAACAGATCTCCCGACACCGATACTAAGCCCGGTCAACAAAACCCAATCGAGGGGAGTGAACCCAAGATCTCCAAAACAAAAGTGAAATGTGTTTGTAGTATCCCAAAACCGCTCGACAATATAATCAATAAGAGCGTGGGATGAATCTACTAAAGGTAGGGATAGTAATCTCCCCCAACCTCCCCTTTCTATTATATATTGGACCCTATTACACTCCTTAGTGATTTTCTTGTACATCTGTATAACTGATTTGAGAGAGCCACGATGGTCAAACCTGAAGTTGACGTCGGAGGAATATGTAATGTTTGTCGAAACGTGTTCCTCCGTATCTTCGACAACGTTATAGTGTTCCAACCCCGGAACATCTACCGACTCGGGGACCATGGATCAGGTTCAGAATCCTCTGCGATTTTAGCTTTTTTGCTTTTCTTCTTTCTACCAACCCATCTCGAAACAACATTGCTAGACATCTGCCCAAACAAATAATAGAACATTGTCAATATATTCAGTAAATCACCACAATGCATAAACAATTAAAATTAGTTTAACACCAACTAAACTTGTATGTAATTGTCTATTTCCATACACATTTGTACCAAGAATTATACATCAAACATTCGAAAAATACATACATCATTATCAAAATACAACAATCTCACCAATTATAACCAATCTCATTCAAATTACGCAATTGCAAATACTACCATACACATTTGTTTTTAAATTAAATCAAAATTAATTCCTTTAATTTCTACACAACATACTACATTCAACCAAAATTAAACATAAACCCACTAAAATTAAACATGAGATGTCTAGCAATTTATAACATGAGACGAAATCACAATAGACTAACTAAATAATATTAATAATATTTAACTTTGTCAGAGATATTTTGCTTTCCCTTGACAAGGCATTGCGATGAAATGATAATAGACTGACTACATAATAATTCAAAGATTGAATTTTAACTTTGTCAGAGATATTTTGCTTTCCCTTGACAAGCCATTGCGATGAAATGACTATACACTGAATTGACAATACAACGACTAGTTAATAATTCAAAGATTTTCTACTCAATTTGTCAGAGATATTTTATTTTACTTGACAAGGCATTGAGATGAATTGATAAATAACTTGCCAACTACATTGGTATCCCTTGACAAGGCATTGCAATCTTAATTTTCACCAGAACAAAGGGTTGTTATCTCTTGTAGCACTATTCGAACTCTTTGTTGTTCTTCTATGCTCATCACCTCCCTAGACTCAATCGAGCGAGTCAGTCTCCTAACTAACAAATCGGTTATATCCTTTATAGCTGACATTCGGTTGTCAACCACTGATGGTTGAACTACCCTTTCCCCCAAATCAACCCCCCTTGTTGGATCAACTACTCCACCATCTTCAGGTTCTATCCTGATGAGCTGACTCAACCCATGTGGATGTCCTGACACTCTAACTATTCGATACATATCATCGAAATTCATCTTCAGAATCTACATAAAATAGCAATTCGATACATATCGACAATTTAACCACAACCCAATTAAATTTAAACAACCAATTAATAAATTATATACAGGCAACAACAAATAATCATCAATAAGAGTATACCCAATTTATAATATTTATCATAAACCCTATGACAAACTACACAATTTCAAATATATCCATACACATTATTTTTAAAATTAAATCAAAATTAATTCCTTTGATTTCTACACAACATACTATATTCAATCAAAAATTAAACACAAACCCACTAAAATTAAGCTACAACAATTTCGTATTGTATGTTCAATTTAACAAAGGGAACAAATTTTGAAACCTAATTGATAACATGCACAAAAACCCTAAATAAATTCCCAATTTTATAATTAGAACACAAATTCATAATTCAATAATGGGTTTATAATATGGTAATTAAACAACATATACAACTAATTTAACCACAAAATCATCTAAATTGCATATCAAATTAAAACAAGTAAATTCAATTTTGGTTTGTAGAAGATATACCTTGATTTCGCTTGGAATATGTTTGAGCGAAGTATGAAAATGAGAAACGAAGCTTTGGGTTCTCGTCAAAGGATCGATGTGTTGGAAAAATGGGGGTGTGGGAGGGTTTCGGCTAGGTAAGAGGAGGGCGAGGTGAAGATGAAATAAAAAATAAGAGTTTTTAGGGTTTTAAAACGGTGAAATAGACAGGCGAGAGCTTGGAATCTCGCCTACATCACAGTGGGAGTCCAGCATCTCGCCCGTCTATTTCCCCACACACATCCTTCGCACGCTTAGTAGGCGAAACTCTAGTCTCTCGCTTCTGTTTAAGTGGTACTACAGCATCTCGCCCGGATTATTTTTCACACGATTACTTCGCACAATTCACAGGCGCGATTCTGGAACTTCGCTTGTACAAGCGTGATACTTAGATATCGCTTGGGGAGTGGGCGAGGTGTTGAGATTTCTGCCTGTATGTTTGTTTCGCAGGCGGTAAGCCACAATCCCGCTTGTACCAGGCGAAGTATTAGTATCTCGTCCGTCTTTCCAAGCGATATCGTGGTGCTTCGCTTACCCACAAACGGTACTCTACGACCTCGCCTGATCATTCACCGCTGTTTTTGACCCAGATCAAAGATCAAATTTTTTGATCTTTGATCGATGGGTATAATCGTGTGATTGTGGATGCCCTAAGAATATCTACCTTTCATTCTCTGTAGAAGGCAGTATAAGTTTCAATATTTTTTTTATTTTTTTTTTGAAGCGTATTTCGAATTTTTGGATTTTTTGTCAAAGTGCAAAATTACAAAAGCATTAATTAATTGAAAACAAATGCATTGGGAGTGATCTATGGTTTTTTTTTATAGACAACATCGAGTGCATGCAAACTAAGTAATCAAAGACCATAAACCCATCACATAATACAAACCCGTGAAATGCACGGGGATACAACTTAGAATGCACAAAAAGAAAGTTAAGTTTAGTAGTTCATTGCAATAACTGAAGCGAGGTAAATATCTCACTGGAAAAATCTTTTTGTTTTAAATTGATTTATCCGTCATGGTTCAAAAGGATGTAAAGAATAATCTATGGAAGTGAATTTTGATTTGTTTAGCTACCCAAAAAAGTGGATTATGGGACAAGGGCTTTCAGAAACTTAAAACTCCCAAAGAAGTATATGTGAATCATGATTGTCGTGTGTAACCATTTACTATAATAGCTTTTTGTTGTGAATCGAATTTCAAAAGCTGAAGCTGACTAAATTTACCATTTTAACTACCATTTACTATAATAGCTTCCGAAATAGTAACACATTAACACCTGGTTTCATGGGCATTTTCTTTATTATATTTTTAGCTTTACTTATTCTTCTATCTGGAGCAAGTAGATCAACATCTAGATCCACAGTTCTCTTACTGTGGAGATATTATAACAGAAAAGTATGTTTGTATGGTACGGGCAGGACAACTTAGTACCTGAAGGATCGTATGGCAGGTCAGTTTAGAAGGGAATCATGCGATTCATGGGTACTTTATGGTAGCATATAAAACTCACTGTAAATAACGGCAGTAACGTAAGAGAATATGGGAGAACGTTGGTTGTTTGATAAATCTCCCCCACACAAATTTTGACTACGATATCGGGTCATCAAATCCACTCGATCATACTCAATAACATAAATTAATCCATGTTATAATGTTGTGCAAGTTTGGGAAATAATATATTTGCTCAAGAAATATTTGCTCACGTACGGAAGCAAAAGTTTCCGCCAATGATGCCTTTTTTTTACGGGTTCTGATTCAAAGCACCATGATAATTTACTGCGTCGCGGTATAAATATTGCTTGCAGGTTGTAATTTTTTAACAAACCAGAAATAAACATATATTTGTTTCTTTGTTATCAGTTTGGGATCAAGGTATGGGATTACTCTAAACAAGCGAACAACAAAAGATTGGTGGGAATCCCAAATGCACTAGAAGGTATGGGATTACTGCAATTCCATATAACTTGGATATTTTTACGATATCCTCTTCAAGACCCCTATATTTTGATGCACTGTGATGTCCCTCTTTGGTTGAGGTATGTTAGATATTTTCCATTTATAGGTAATGCCAATTAATTCACTTGCCCAAATTTTTTTACCTTACATTTTATTTTGGTCTAGAAGACCCCACCATATAATTGTTGGAAATGAAAATGCAAGTAATCAACTCCAGCAATCACATGAACTGTAATTTAATTAGAGTCTATTTGTATATAAAATTTTTTATTACGATTCTGGTTTAGAAAAACATATCTACTAACTAAAAAATAAAAAAGCATAAATATGCTAATATTGTCTTAATATATTAATAATGTAAATGGTAAATTCAATAATGTAAAAGATAAACATATGTATATATATATGCATGACATAAACACGTACGAAGACGAAAGTACAAGAACAATATATGTTTCTAACAAATAACATATTAAAAAAATCATCTAAGAAAGACCTGCTCAAAAGAAAGTACAGTAGTATAGATAGCGACGATGTATATGGTGGTGAAATGAACGAAAGGGATCCTCCTGACATGCCACTATTAGTCAAGATAATAGAAGATAGTAATGAAGTGTTTACTTATGAATAAAGATTGTGAATAAGGGAAAATATTCATTTTTATTATATCTCATATTGTAATCAATTTTAATAATTTTTCTTTGGAATTTTCTCTATCTTACTTTTAAGATTGCTTAGTTATTCGAATTTCATTTTAATTTATGTTATGCGCCTAAAATAAATTTTCAAATATTCTTTATTTATTAACTAATTATACAGTAGGTTATCAGAATTCTCATTAGGACGGGTGCGGGGCGAAGCCCCGCCTCAGTGAACAGGAACAAACAGTGAGGAGTGTATAGCGAGTGAAGTACAAACATGATTTGGCCGAACTGAAAGCCATTTCTGGTTTTTGAGGTAGAATACTATTTTGACTTTGTTTTTTTATTTTTAAGTTGCAAAAATCGATTAACCAAGAAACTTGCACATGTATTCTAAAATCTAGCAAGACTAAGAGTACTTGTATTGCTACTTTGAGTAGCAAACTTCAAATCTAGACTTACAATTATCCTTAAGAATACTGATGTTGGCAATGTCACGAACTACTTACTAATTTCAAAAGTTGGTATAATTTTTTAAAAGTATTTTTTTAATTGAATTTCTTAATCTCTAACACTTTAAACAGTACATAATTGGTGAATTTGGTTCTAATTGTTAATTTATTAAATGATAATCTGTGTTTTTAATATACATTGCAGTTGTTAATTGGGACCCTTCTGGAACAGGTGTGGGCGAAGTCCTGCATCACCAAATGGGGGTATTTTCCCAGCGAAATGGATTCTGACATGTCACCGTTAGTCGAGACAGATGAAGATGGTAATGAATTGTTTACTTGTGTATGAATAAAGATTATAGATGGGGTTTGTTTTTGTTATATCTTAGATTTTAATCAATTTTATTCTTTGTTATTTGGAGTTTTACCTATTTTACTTTTAACATTGCTTAGTTCTATAGATTTTATTTTAATTTTTTGTTATTCGCCTAAAACTAAAATTTTAAAAATTTGAAGGTTTGCATGTATTAATTTTCTTTAGTTTCATAGATTTTATTTTAGTTATTAGTCTATTAAATACTAATTATACAACAGTTTATCGGAACTCTCATTAGGACGGGTGAGGATCGAAGCCCCGCCTCAATGAACATGAATAAACACTGTAAACCATTTGCATCAGACCCGGTGTGTAGAATATTTGATTTCTAAAGAAAGATATTAGTGCATTTTCTTGATTACATCTTCTTTGACGGGAAGCACTTCATATGCTTTTCACAATTTAGAGTAGGTAATCAATTTTATATTAATATCTTTTATTTTAGTGTCTCTAATATCGGATACCGATACAACTATATAATGAGTGTGATTTTTCCTTTAATTACAAGAAGTTGGAGCATGTAAGAGCAGTTGAGCTGGCCGCTTAATTCTTAATGCAAATATATGATTTCAAAAGAAATATATATATATATATATATATATGTGTGTATTTTCTTGATTACATCTTCTTTGACAGGAAGCATTTCATATGCTTTGCATTATTTAGAGTCGGAAATCTATTTTATATTAATATCATATCTTTTTTTGTTGTCTCTAATTTCATATATGATATAACTATATAGCGAGTGTGATTTTTCATTTAACTACCAATAGTACTGGTGTTAGCAATGCCATGAACTACTTACGGATATCAAAAGTTGGTATAATTTTTTAACATTTTTTAAAAGTATTTTCTTTAAAAGGATTTCTTAATCTCTAACATTTTAAACAATATATAATCGATGAATTTAGTTCCAACTGTTAATATACTAAATGATAATCGGTATTTTCATTATATACTGCATTTGATAATTGGGACCCCTTTTGAGATGGGTACGGGGCAACAACCCGCCTCATCAAATGGGACCAGTTTTTATCGTATCTGGTGCGTAGCATAGGTTAAATACTAGTATACCCCGATGGAAAAATTGGCTCGATGACCAAAAATTTACCATGTTGACAAATTGTTTTTTGCATTGACCCAAATATACATTGTAATCCCAAATCTCCCATTGTGACCCAAATTATGTTTATTGACGCAAAATATTTCCTATTTGCACTTTCATACAAAATATATCTCGTGACCGAAAATCTACTAATCCAATGATGATTGTTTGGATTAGTGGCAGAACCTAGAACTATAATTGGTTTGTGTTTGAAAAAAACTTTAACAAACGGTTTTCTTGCAACCATTTTTGTTTTGTCATGATTGTCTCAGCTACTTAGATTCCCCACAAGCCAAAGAAAATACATCATATACACAATCAAATCAATTGTAATACGATATAACTACATATTTTGGGTTGGTCATGGAAAATTTCAATAGATTTTACAGGGTTAATCAACTAGGATTCGTGAAATTTTTGAAAGACTTGTTGTTTAAAAGAATTCAAGATAGTTTTTATAGGTTTATAAAGTTTGAGAGACTCGGAAAATTTTAAAAAATCTCCCACTAACTAACGCGGGATTTACGAAAACTCTCCAAATACACTAACATCCATCGCAATCTCCCACCACTAACGTTAGCCAACGTTTTCCCCTTAAAATTTCGAAAGGGCTTAAGCAGGCCCGGGGAAGTGGGACACTTTGTCTCGATCGAGATTGGCTTCATTGTTCAAGACTCAAGTAAATAAATACACTATTTTAAAGTACAATAATAACAATTAATTTAGAGGACCGTTTCGAATAATGTGTTATTAATAGTTATAAATTTTACAAAAATCTCTCTCCTTTTTATGGGTAATAACATATGATTCGTAGTCTCCATCTTTTCCTCTAAAATAAGCATCTACTCCCTTCGTCCAAGTTATATAGGCGGAGAACATACTTTTACTTGTCCAACTAGATAGGCGGAGTTCATATTTCAAGATTATTCTTGACATATATACCCTTATTAATGTTGCATGGACATCACCACAATTAATTTAATGTTCCTAGCATTGGAAATATAACAAGGGGTACAACAAGAAACAAAATGAATTTTTATAAAACCTAAATTTTTTCGTAATCTAAGATATTTGGATTTTCCTCCTATATAACTTGGACGGAGGGAGTAATATCATTTACACTAACTCCTTTGCATCTACTTACAATTGTAGAATTTATAATTTAAGTTTAATTTTCTCCCCCAAAATATAGAAGGGCTTGTGTCGACCCGAGGATCATTGACTCTATGCATGTTGATCGAGAATCTAGATTGTAAACCCAAATGTATCTTTTTGTCCCAAAATTTGGTAAGTCATCTAAAATCATCACTATGACACCAAAATCCATGTTGTGGTCCAGCAAAATATTTAATATGACATAAAATTTACAAACCAGTCCATAAATTGGCGCTTTAACCGTCTGATAACAAAATTTGCACAATTACCAAAAATCTACCTTGTCAGCGAATAATTATCTTGTCCTAAAATATGTCGTGTGATCCAAAGTATGCATCGTGACTTTAAATCTCCCATGTCACTTAATATGCATTTTGAGTCTTTGACACAAAAAAATCCTATAAACCCATGCAATGATGCAACTATGTAGAGTCTAAGGATGAAAGTTGTCTTCCTTAGTTTTAGGAAAATAGAAATTTTTTTCATGGATTATCCAATTATTGTTTTCGCGGATACCATATTCTATATGTCCTCCTAAGTCCAAAAATATTAGTATTAGCTAATGTACCCCTTGAGGAGTACCGGATTATTGATGAGGTCCCCCTCAAGCCTATAAATATGTAATCTTATCCTCAAAGCTAAGGAATCCAACTTGAATACTTTATCAATGAAGTGCAAGTTCTCTCTCTAGTGTCTGTTTACTTATGATCTTTGCTTAGTAGTGATTTTATCTCTACTTAGGCGTAGTGGTTGTTTTTAAGAAACTACGTCCTCCCAATTTTCATGAAACAAAAGAATATTTAGGGATGAAATAAAAATATTTAGGATTTGAATATTTGATAATTGTTTCAGAGTGAAAACAAATGTATTTTAAATTTACTTAGATTCGAGAAATCAAGTCGTATAAGACTAGCCTAAACCAAAAAATGGTCGTTCATATCTTGCCTCAGTCGCAAATGAGGAGAATGGCTTGGTCTTAGGAAGGAAAGCGGAGAAAACTTTAAGATCTTAGTATAAAACCTTTTATTGTATGATTTATGTCTATTATTGTATGTGAAGAATTCTTTGTGTCTGGCCGAGAGAAGGCTTCTATGAAATCAGGTTTTTAGACTTGTACATCATTTATGTGTATTTATCTCTTCTGATTTGTGAATAGGTCGAATGACCTATTTATAGTAATAGTTGTACACATTGGCCTCGTAGGAAGTGGAAGTCATGAAGTAATGAAGGAGTTGGGATTGTGTAGAATATGATAAGATCGTGTCCGCCTTATCAGAGAAGACTGGAAGGTTACACACCCACTACTCCTCTACGTTGTCAGTCGTTAGCACGTCATATCACTTTCTTTAAGGATATGAAGCCAAGAAAAAAATTATCCGATCAAGTTAGCCGACCAAGCTTGGTCGGACAGGAGAGAGAGTTTGGACGACCAAGTGAGGAGGACACATGCATCAACCTATCGTTGTTTGTGAATTTGTGAAGGAAAATATTTTAATTAGACATGGTTCACCACGTGTGGTTACTAGTGATAGAGGTTCACAGTTTTAAAAATCCTTCCATGCTCTTCTCAAGAAGTACAACATTACCCACAAGGTCGGTACGCCGTATCACCCACAAACTAGTGGGCAAGTTGAAATTTCAAATCGTGAGATTAAGTCGATTCTAGAGAAAACCGTCAATATTACACGGAAAGATTGGAGTTTGCGACTCAACGATGCATTATGGGCGTACAAAACGGCATACAAGACACCGATTGACATGTCTCCATATCGGTAGGTTTATGGCAAAGCTTGTCATCTCCCGGTTGAACTTGAACATAAGGCTTTGAGGAAAATTAAGATGTGCAACATGGAGTATGATAAAGCGGGGAAACAAAGGCAATTACAAATTAATGAGCTATAGGAGATACGTAATGATGCTTATGAGAGCTCTCGTATATACAAGGAAAAGACGAAGTTTTTCCATGACAAGATGATTTCTCGGAAAAGTTTTGTTGTGGGGCAGAAAGTTCTTTTATTCAATTCTCGTCTTAATTTATTTCATGGTAAGCTAAGCTTCCGATGGGTGGGACGTTTTTTGTTACTAATATTTTTCCTCATGGTGCAGTTGAAGTCTCTAGTCCCAAAACTGGGAATTTTTTTAAGATCAACGACCATAGACTAAAGCCATACTATAAAGGTTTCACTACGGTGGATTCCAATGAGATCGAACTTTATGATTTGCTCAATCTGGAGGAGTAATGCGGGCCAGTAGACAGTCGGGATGACGACTTTAAACCAAACGTTGTATGGGAGGCAACCCGTGGTTTTTGTAGTTCTATCTTTATCTTTTGATATTTCTTAGTTTTTCATATAATGTTAGGACTTTCCATCTTGATTTTACATTGAATGAGTCAATTTACATTAAAGACAATGTAAAGTTTAAGTGTGAGGGAATGGTTAAGCATTTAGATTTTTGGTATTCACTTTTGTAGGTAGATTTTTAAATTTTTTTGTACATATTTGCATGAAAACCTTCAACTTTTGTTGATCATTTAATACCCATGAGTGTGGCACCAGACCTGCAATTCTTTGTACCTGTCTAAATTGTCTGTTTAGAGTGTTTCATCTGCGCAAACTCCGGGTAGAATGATGAGCTACCTAACTTCGCACTAATTTCAGCACTACTTTTTGATCTTTTGACTGTTATTTCTATCAATCACGAGGGTGCCATCAGAATTGCTAACTCTATCTTGTAGTCTTGTTTGCGGTTGGAACCATTTATCTCTCGACAACAACAGGTCCATAGAAACATATCATCATCAACAAGCGGAGCATTAAAAATGTTAAGAAAAGTTGAAGGCGTTCAAAATTTACAAGCAATAGTACAAGAAGGATCAAATTTTATATTCAATTAAAGCAACAATACAATGAGTTGAATTATATATACATGTTGAAGACTTATGTACAAGAGTGAAAGAAATCAAAAGATGAGAGTTAGTAAAGTTTATGATACCGAGACAATACAAGTTGTGAAGAATCGAGTGGTAAAGTCCTTATCCCATGGTCGTAGTAGTTTCATTATTATTTTTCAGTTTGTATTCTAAAGAAAAAAAGTAAAAAAAAAATGAATGAAAAAAAAAAGAAAAAGAATAATGTTTATCATTTTTTTAGTGTATATTTCCTTTTCTATTCATTCAATAAGGCCGTGGGGAAGAAAAAATCTATAAAGAAGTTTCAAACAACAAGGAATTGAGGAGAATAGTTACAATTGTCAAAGTTCTATGAAGTTCAATAGTTCATCATCAACAATTGAAGACCAAAGACGTTTCTATTGGGTGCTGTGAGAGTGGTGTTGATTGTGGATCAGGTGAGAAGGTAAGTAAGCGTTCACATCCTCATATAGTGGTTGATTTCCTTTCTTAGGGATCACCAGAAAATATATATAAAAAAAGGTTTTTTTTCGTCCCACGTTCTATGGGATAACATCTTCATATGATTCAGAAGGTTCCTTTTCCTTCCCACCATTCAACGTGTGCAGTATTTCTATCTTCACTCTTGCCTGCACACATGAGAACCATAAAGTGTGTCTTTTGAGCGTCAATTTCATAAAATCATATTGGTGAGGAAAAATACTTTTTCAATCGCTCTCGAACCTAATTCTTTCTATATGGTGGTTTTCTCCTAACTCAACAGATAAGCATGAGAATAATGTTCTTTGACACTTCTAACTTCTTATTATTTGTGTGCAAAAACTTTATGTCCTCATAGCTCTTTGGATACTTGTGACTTTGAAGTTGGAGTAGGTTTTATGGGTATACCTCTTGTAAACCCTCACAAGACTATAACTCGTCCACTAGGGACACCTAGGGGTTTAAAGGCCTGTTACACATGCTAAGTGTAACTATGTCCTCGACGAAATGGAGTTTTTGTATTTTAGTTTAATTTAGATAGTAGTTTGCTCGAGGACTAACAAAAGATAAGTGTGGGGGAATTTGATAAGTGCATAATTCACAGGGGTTTTAGTGTCAAATCCATACTATTTTCTATAACTTTTGCATATTACTTGCTATTACGTTTTTTTTCTATTTTGTGTCTAATTTTAGGTGAATCATCCGAAATCAAAGAAAAAGCTACAAAAGTGCTAAGGATATGGAGTCTGCAAATGAAGACCACTTAGAAGTTGTTCAAGTCCAAATTCTTCACCTCTATCTTTAATATAATTGAAATACGAAGCAAACGAAAAAAGAATGAGGTCATTCCGACATCGGACGAAAAGGTTATGGGCAAAACAAGCTTTGAGAATTGAGTCTACAGAGAGAAGTTCGGTTGATAATAGCTAAACACGAATCAGCCGAACCTGAAGACGGCAAATCGAGTTTTTGGAGTATCCAGGAGAATGTTCGGCTCAAGAATGATTCAATGATGATAGACGAACCACAAGATGAGTTTTTAACAAAGTATCCAGTAGAATGTTCGTCTAATAATGAGTTTGGAGAAGTGAGCCGAACTTTGGAGCAAGTTTTGGACGAAAAGAAGAGGGTGTCCAGGAGAATGTTCGGTTGATAATTGCCCATCCAAAATCATCTGAACCTGACATTAATTTATACCAAAAATAACTTTCCATTTTCGGCCGGAATGGTCCATATTCGAGTCATCCGAACCTGACACCAACCTGGGACACCTTTGACGCGTTTTTGACTCTATTTTGGAAAGAACATAGGCCCGGAAGGACTCTAAGCCCTATATATCATGAGCACTATATAAGAAGACTCCCAAGACATTAAGAAGACACTTTTACATCACTTTGCAAGTCTTGGAGGAAATCAACAACACAAGAGGAGAAAGCTAGGGTTTCAGAGCGGTTCCATTATCGTAACGATTTCTTATCTACTTTGTTATATGTATAACATGGATGCTTATACATCTATGAGTAGCTAAACATCTAAGTGATTGAGTATGAATTCTAAGTTCTAATACATGATTCAATTTAGCATATAAATCTATTCTTGTAATTATCACATGATTATCATTTGTTTTAATAATATGAATGTTTATGCTTGATTGATAGACTGTTTAGGTGGCCAACTAATTCAGTTTGTTAATTAATCTAAATCTAAATAGAGAGCTATGAGATACGTGTAATACTCGAACACCTCCTATATAAGTAGAGAACGAGAAACCTTACAGAGGGATTCTGTGGAGCAATTGCGTGTAGAAACAACACTAGTAAGCAGACCGAGCTTATGTGTTTGATGCTAGGATCAATCTAAATTTACATGAAATAAAGAATTCGATTGAGTTACACCTTGAGAGCTTATTGTAGGTGGCTCAGAAGAATAGAATCTGGTAGCCGAGCACTTTTGTATCCAGTGATACAAGGAATTTTGGGGATAACAGAGCTTATTGTTGTTCCACGGTTGGTGATAATTTGTGATTAACATGAATAAATGAGTATACTACTTTGATGATTGTTTAGTAACGAAGAAGGATTCCTCGATCATATCTCTCTAGATTGATTACAACTTTACTATTAATTGCTTTCCTATTTACTTTGCTAAAAACTCAAAATAAAACCACCCGTTGTGACACTTTAAACAACTGAAACACCTTGTTCCTCGTGGGAACGACCTTGACTTCCATTATATTATTCTTTAATTGAGTGGAAATAAGATCACTAATTTGATTGCACCTACGACATGCATCATCGGCCAACACTAGGGCTTGGTCAATTAGAGTTTTAACTTTGTTTTTAGCGCAACTTTTATAAACACGGCTATGATGCTTCAATCTAGTGCATTCATGCGCGACTGATACCGAGGAGGACGTTGATGACTCTGAGCGAGAGTGATCCTAATCCTCCCAATACTTCAAACTACTACCAAGTAAGTCTTTATTTTGCCTAGCCTCATAGTTACATGTTCGTATGATTTGAATGGTGGGATGAATGAATACATACGTGAATGCGTGAAGTTTTGCCATTCCTCGTCGTCAGAAAATTCAGATACGGATGACCTTAGTAAAAACTTTGTAAAATATTCATACGACGTTCGTTTTTGATGGTTGACCCTAATTTCTGATCGGGAGAGAAAATGATATTGATTTATTTATTTTTAAAATAGATTTTTATTTTGGGGGGTCAAAACGGCCTGCCAGTAAAATTTTAGGAGAAATTCTTATAGTTTTCAGCCATGACATAGTTTGATGATCGAGCCATATCTCTTAGCCCGTCTATCCAATTAGCGTGCCCTTTTAGTATCTTATAATATAAGCATAGACGGAGTTTTGATATATTATTCGTCTCCAAAATCCTCACCAGTTTCTTCCAACACACGATTCCTTAGAGCACAATGTACCTCAAACCGGATTTTGTACTCGTGAAAAATGTCTCATCTTGTCTTGAAACCATATATTTGCATCATGAAAGATATAACATGAATACTTTATACCATTAACTCACTTATACTCTGCATTTTATATCTTTAATTTGAATTCTTATGTTTGCAGCATTTAACTTATCGAAGTGACGTTTTAGGTTGAAGACGAGAAAGAACAATGAGGTTATGAGGAGGCAAGAGCTTCTATGGATCAAACCACTAGGACGCTAATTATTTTACTTTATGAGTGAAAGACACATACAACCATGTATATATATATAGAAAGTCGTAGATATGAGTACCTATTATTATCAGTATATTCTTAATTTTCTTGTGGAATGAAAATATACATAAATTTTATATTTCTGATACCGGATACAAAGTATATTTTTACGATTTTTTCCTTTAGCAAAACCCACCATCAATAATAATATAGTATTTTATCTAATTAGAGCAGAGACTGTGAAGTAGGCAAATGAGATGGTCAAATGTTGGATCCATTTCCTTATTTTCCAAATTACGACCAGTGAAAAAAAAGATTGATTGAAAATGCTGGAAAAAAATAAATTCAAAAAATTAGAGAAATTTTTCTGAGAATAATAAATAGATAATAGTTGTGTGTTTTAATTAAGGAATTTGATGATATTTATATAAGTATAAGAAAATATAACCGTTGGCCTATAACTGTAAAAATGTAATCGTTGAGCAACCAACACTTGGCCGCTCGACCAAGTTTAAGTTGATCGGTTCAATTTGAGATGATTAGTAATATTTTTTACTATCAAAAAATAGATTTTCCCATCCTTATGGAGGACCAAATGGGAAAATTTGTTATCACTGGACTTGCTCTTACCAAAATTTGGTGGAAAAAAATGAAAAAAAATAAATCATAAATTACTAGATTAATCACCAATTAAAACATTTTAGCATTTGTTGGTATGTTGGTAACACTTCTTGAAACCAAAATTATAAAAATATATGTTTAATTAGGTGACCTTCAAACGTCATCTTTTGAGAACCCTTAACTGGGGATGCCGATTTTAATTGAAGGATGCTATAATTAAGACCATTTAGAATACCATGATAAGGGGTGTCCTAAAACTATAATATGACTACGTTATCCAATTCATATTTATTTATTTAATTCTTTATTTATTACTTTTTTAGTTAACTAATTTATTATTGTTATTCAATTAAATATTTTATAATTTATTTATTTATTCAATTAATTTTTTTATTACTTGCGATATTTCTAATTAATCACCCACCATTTCTAACCTAAAGTTACATCATTTTTATTATGCTATTACAACTTTTCCTTATCGTTTTCAAAACACCTTCAATCATAGGCATGGAAAATTGATAAAGTCATGCCGACCGTAGATGTTATTCTTCATTTTAAAGAACATAATCAATGTTGGGCACTGTATATTTATTGAATACCATGTCGAAAGTTGATAGTGTTCTTCATCAACAACCGACACAATATTTATTGTATAAATAACACTAACTATAAGTAGCCCCCAAATTAAGAGTGTATATTTATTTACAACTACAATCAGCATTAGAATTTTTTTTTCCGGGCATACTGACCGTAATATCAAAATTTTAGACATGGTCGGTATAGTCAATCGTGATCTTTTTTTATGACTATATTACCTATTCAAAAGCTTGATTTCTGGAAAAATATTACAACAGCCATCGTAGTCGAAAATTTTCAACCATGTCAGATTGAAATGCCAAAATTCAAGGCATGTCTTTTGTTATAAAAGTCAGGCAAAATGTTCATCAATTTCCATGCCAACTGTCTAAAATCGATAACATTCTTAATTTTACCACGCTGACTTTAAGATTTTTTAGATTTTTTTAATATTAATTTCTTTTTTAAAAAATTAAATAAAAACAAAAACAAAAACTATAAGGACAATTTAACTATTACCAAAATTATATGAATAAGGGGTACTCTATTTTTACTTCATAATATTTTTATTTTATTTTATTCATCATCTCTTAGTTAGAATGAGCATCCCCTAATTGTGGCTTCATTTTTTACAATGGTGTTAACTTTCACCTGAGGTTGAGATATTTTATCTCTTGAGGAAAATTTTCTCGCTCGGCCATTGGACCCATGTGAATCATAAATGCGTCCCTGTTACCAAATAATCTCAATACAAATTGTTTAGACGGGTGGTCAAAACACAAAATTTTCAAAGACCCATGTGAATCATAAATGCGTCCATATTACCAGATAACTCTCGATACAGATTGTTTAGACGGGTGGCCAAAACAAAAAAAAATCAAGGAAACCAATACCTATTAATATGGAAAACTGTTTTCCATCATGCACATAAGAATATTTGCAAGACTGTGGATGCAATAATGCATTTTAGCAGACCTTGAACGTTTGTAATTTTTTAAGTTCATTAATTCAATCTGGTTTATATTGAAAAGTAAAATTACCATCATGTTAAAAATGTATAAACATATAAACTACAACAATATAATGAATTTCACAAAAATACTTTGAAGTGCAACCACAAATCCGTTGATTATCCCCATCTTTTCCATGCAAAATAAGCATCACTTACCTTAGTACACGAACACCATGTTTGGTTGGATATGATTCAAGATCTGATTCGGCCCAACTCAGATGTCAGATTCTTTATTTTTTTTATTTTTCTAATGTCTAACTCGATGTCTGATTCGGCTCATACATCTGACTCAGAGCTATTTGAGTCAGATATCATTTTGTACCTGACTCGTTGGGCACATATATAACTTGCATAATATTTTTTTTATATAATTTTACTATTTTATTATTTTTGAGTCAGATTCAAATATAATGAGTTAGATTCAAATAAGTCAAATCCAGATGAGTCAGAAAAAATAAACAACCCGGAACTTTTTGCGTCTGTTTTTTTTTTTTCATAAACGAGGGCCTTCAAAAAGTCTAAAGATCTGCCTCGACAATTGGTCTAAGCCAAATTGGAGGAACAGACTAGAACATAGTAACATAGTTTATTTTAGCCCATTGGGACAAAGTATGTGCTACAAAATTACAAGACCGAGGTTGAAAAGAAAAGATACAGACATCCAAAAAAGAGGAATAAAACTGAATGTTTTTAAATATTGCATCCGTCCTTTGATCACCTTCAAACCTTCCTGCTGAAAATTGGTCGAGCAAGATCTTAGCATCACTTTCAATGATAACGTGCGTGAGTTCCAGTTCCACTACTTTTTTGAGCACATCCCACATCGTCCTGACTTCAGATTCTTCAGCTGACTGAACTTCAAAAGTAATTGATGCACAAAAAGAATATTTATTGGAGAAATCCCTCATCACATACCCTGCGCCATTATCCATAGCTAAAATATCAAAGGCATCATCAGTGTTATATTTAATCCAACCAAAAGGTGGGGTTATCCACTTGTCATAACTACTGATAGAAATGGTAGAAGGAATCTGAAAGTTGGGTTTAGAAGATAAAAGCACTGTTTTGGCTCTACCTAAAACATCATAATGGTTTTCTTTTTTGCCATTAAAAATCAGGTTGTTTCTACTACTCCATATAGACCAAAGAAAGCAAACAGACTATATAAATCATCAGGTAATATGGAAACAGGGTCAACCAGCCAAAATATTAACCAATCATACAGAGAAATATCAAGAAAATCAGATTTATTCACACAGAGGGTAGATAAGAACCAAACATGACTAGCAACGGGACAAAGAACTAAGGCATGCATAATAGACTCATGACTAGAAGTACAACGAGGACAAACAACATCAACCATAAGCATTCTAGTATGAAGAACAGTTTTAGCAGGAAGAGCATTCTTACCAACCTTCCAAATAAAAATTTGAACACGATGTGGAACTCGAAGTTTCCAAACGCACTTTCAAAGATTACTAATTGAAGAGGGTCTAACCCCTCTAAGACCCAAGTAGGCATATTTAGAGGTACATATACCATTATTTGAAAGCTCCCAAGGACTTATATCAGGAGTGCATAATTTGCTTAATGGAATGGTGACAATCTTCTTGACAAAAGCATTATCAAAATGAGTATTTAATCTACTAACATTGCAAGTTATAGTATCATGATTTATGAAGTAAAAGACTTTAACACTAGGATCTTGGGGAACCAAGGGGTTTGGTCTAGTAGTGCCCAAACTTGGAATCCATTTATCACACCAGGGATCAACAAATTTCCCATCCCCAACAATCCAGGAAATAAAAGGTTTAATGAGTTCTTTTATAGTATGCAAGCACCTCCAAGTCCACGAACATTTACTGGAGCATTTAACAGCATTAAGAAAATCAGTCTTGGGGTAATATCTAACTTTTAGAATAGTACCTAGAAGACAGTTTGGGTTGTCAACCAGTTTTCAGGCATTTCTAGCAAGCATATCCAAGTTATTTAATTCATGTTCCCTAAAACCAAGACCACCTTCAGCTTTGGGGGAACACAGGGAGTCCCAACACAATAAGTGCAATTTTTTGTCCTTAGGATCTAAGGTTTCACCCCCACCAAAATTGACACAAATGAGAGTCCATCTTTCGATAGAGGTATTTAGGAATAAGAAAAGCAACCATTTGGTATAAAGGAATAGCCTGACCAACATGTTTAACCAAGGAAGTTCTCGCAACCTGAGAGAGGAGTTTGTGGTACCAGGTTTGATATCCTAGTATCCACAGATTGTAAAATTCCCATATGGGTTTGGACCTTAGAAGTTTTAAAAGTTATAGGAGTTACAATATATTTCTCCCCGAAATCACGAATATGAACATTCAGAATAAAAGACAGCTGGTTCATCAAAGGATCATGAATTTTTGGGCTAAATAAGATACTAGATTTATCAAAATTTATTTCCTGACCTGAAGTAAGACAATTTTTATGCAAATAGTTTTTGATTGTATGAAAATCCTTGACAATAGCTTTGGAAAACAAAAGAGAGTCATCAGCAAACAAAAGATGGGTAATCGCAGGAGCTTGTTTGCATATCTTAATACCATCAATAAGGCCATGCCTGGTTAAGAAGTCAATATGGGCAGAAAGGGCTTCAGAACAAATAATGTAGATGTAAGGAGATAAGGGTCTCTTTGTTTAACGGACCAGAAAATTTTTGCTAATTTTTTTTTACCAAGCAAAATGTTCATCGTTTTATCCAAAACTGCCTTATAAGTAGACAAATACTGCTTTTATATTCCAAGGATCATCAAATCCTTCATATGATTTTTATCGTTTTACTGTGAGGACAAAATATCTCTTGCCAGAGTAGTCAGATACCAGCCTCCCTTACAACTAACTGTCTTCCGGGTTTCCACCCGTATGTGGGGGGGGGGCCAATTAAGGCCTGACAACACACACTGTATAATACGGGTAAGGGATGGTCATTCCAATGCCAGGGTAGTCAGGCATCATCCACCATTACAACTAACGGTCTTCCGGGTTGGCACCCGTAGGTGGGGGCCACAAAAGGCCTGGCAACTCACAATACTAGGTCAATCTCAACATACCATCTTTCTCAAATGATATGAACTACTCACAAGAGTTAGTAATCATTTCCAAATCAATGGCATTAACTGTTATCATAAATAACAACCATTCCACTCAGATGATATGAGTTACTTCGTACGACAATAATCATTGCTTAACTCATGTGCCGGGAAAGATGATTTGAATTACCTCAAATGGTAATAATCATCTCTTGTCTTACGGGTTGTAAAGTTATCAGATGGTATGAATTACCTTGAAGAGGCAACAATCATCTATATCTCATATTTATATTAGATGATATGAACTGGAAAAAAACAATCATCTCTTCTCTGAGTAGTATGAATAATCAGTACTGCAACTACTTCTTACAAACGATATATATTGCGAAGGTTGCAACCATCTCTTAATAAATGGTATAAATTGTCGTACAACAACCAACACTTTCAGATGATATAAATAACTTTGTGTTAAACCGCAGAGCCGCTGCCTACGTACCCTCTCTGTAGCTCGAAGGAATCAAACACGACCATAGTTCGTCATATATTTAGATAATACTAACTACCCTCAATGGTAACAATTATTTCTTACTTGATGATATGAATTACTTGTTTTAAGCAGCAACCATCCCCACTGATAGAAAGTATGAACTGCTCACAATTACAACAACTATCTCTCTGAATAAAGAAATTACATTTACAGTGTTCTGAGTAAGCCAAAGGTATCCAAAACAATTCACATTTCCCAAAGTTCCAATTCACAATTGAGTTATCAAGTAAAAGTGATTTCAAGTAACGTTTACTTATGCAAGTCTAGATTAACCAACAAATCCCACCACATCGAACTAGCAGGTACAATAGAGGGATTTACTACATTAATTTAGTTAACGCTAATCAAAATAATTATTCACAATCAATAAAATTGAGACATAAAATATCAACAACTAATTAGTTCTGCTAATCTAACTAGTATTTCCGGTTTGACTCCGCTGACAAGCCGGACTGGCACACAGTGAGCTAATTCGTCTAGCTACACAAGTTAACTCGATCTTTTCCTTAGTAAGCACCAACTGAATTTCAAGAAATTGAAATCCAATTTCAACCAGAAGCACTAGGTACCTCTAATCATATATTCCAAATACCACATTTAAATGAATCTATTACCATATATATTCATTTTGTAAACCAAAATGTATCAACTGTATTAGCATAAAACATCACTACCATAACCACACTTGATCATGAAAATATATAATGATAAAAATAGGTTTCATATTATTTGTGAGCAGTAGATTTGAACGGTTAATTAAAAAGTAACATTGTTGCTACTATTTTGATGGTTTTTCTTGTCTAATTATTATCCAGTTTAACTCTACCAAATCTAGAAATTAAGAAGACAAAATTAATATGAATGGTCCAATTACCATCCCAGCCTGCCATATCCTTTGTGTCTAAATTTAATAAAGCACACTAGCTAGTTCAGTGTTGCATGCTAATTCTTAATACGTGTATACTGACTAGCATTTCCACTAGTCGATGACTACACCGTATCGGACTACCACACAAAAGTCCACAATATGAGGTCAGTGATATCTGGCTTGTAAATATACATTTATAATAATTAACTAAGATAAATTTGTATGTAATGGTGAACCGACCATCAATGACTATGAGAACCACCAATGAGATCTACCCTGTAAGAAAGAAACAAAACAGAACTACTGGTATATTTTCGTTTCTCAAACACTTGTGCGAAGATGGTTAGCTTTGATAAATACTTTCATAATTCCGTTCTTAATTGAAGCAAAACAGTAAAAAGAAAATTCATTGTATTTTTCCCTTTGTCTTAAAGACCAACAGAAGTAGTAGAAAAGAACAAAATTATCTATTTGTTCCCAATAAATGAAAACAACCTATAGCTCAAGGTTTACACATTTCATTATTATCTATGATGTATACACACTTGGTTGGGTGATACATTAACAATTCCAAGATCATACAATATTTTAAAAGGATTTGAATGGCATATTACAATTGTATCAAAGTATTAACGCTTTATCAAAGACATAAGTCTGCACCAAAATTTAGAGAAGCTGATAAATAATTCACAAACTAAAACACCGGACCATAGAACCAAATTCGGTTAAAAGGAGAATTAAATATTGGAAATTTCGTAGTATGATGTATGTCAAAGTTTAGTACTTCAACGAAACTCAAGCTAGAACGTAACTATAATAAAAGCTACTTAATTGATTTTCAAACTGATAACACTGTCCGGAACAACAGTTAATAAATCAAACCGAGCCTTGTAAATTTTCTATATAATATTATCTCCGTTTCAGAAAAAGAGTTACTATCACTTTTCTAAATAGATCTGTTTTTAAACTAAAATAAAAAATGATAATAACACTTTTCCAAAAACGAAGAGAGTATGATAATGAGTTTTACGACGCTTTTCGTGAGATAGCCATTGACCCATTTAGCAAACCTCTCCACTATCATTTTTAAGTTATAAGCTAAAACCATATATAACCAAAATCTAGCAAAGAAACATTACACTAGCATACACGTTTTTGTTCTAATCCTAGCATGATAACAGCCGGTTATAAAAGTTATATCCACAAGAAATAAGTATGATCCTACAATTATATCATCAAGCAGATCACAAGCTCAATAAACAGACCCTCATGCTATAGATCTACATGAAACATGACCCAAGTTAACATTTCAATCGTTATCAGACAAATTTAAAGCATAACGAAGATACCCAATTTTTAACAGTAACACTAGCATCATTTTACAATTTTTTATTGCCATTTGAAAATTATGATGCGAGACACTTCCATAAATTCAATATAAGAAATTCATAACAGCATGTAAGGAAAGTGATAATAACCTCCAGTCTTTTTTTATTTTCTCTTCTGTCGAGCATTTCATCGAACATGGGCGCTTTGATGTTAGTGAAGAGATGAGTTTTATGTGGTATTTTTAGCCTCTATGTATAGCTCTCTCCTTCCCTGCAAACTCAAATTGGTAAACAACCCATCAACCCTAGTACTACTATGACCTCCAAGACATTCATAATCCAATCCAATCCAATCATCAATATAGACCATCGGCAACGGTCCCAATCAATTAGTTTAAGCCCCACTTTACCATTCAAGAAATTAACACAATCTATAAGTTTTAAGCTGAATCGGCTAACATCAAATCCATGGAGAAATTATAACAATACCCATTAAAGGGCATCAAGTTCACAGTCTCACTTTCCCGGCTGCAAACTTAATTCCTCAACTGATCTCTGAAATTTGTTTGAGTCTTTGATTATAAGCAAATCCAAAAACCCTAATTTCTTCCTCTCTGTTTTATTATTGGCATACCCATTTGAAAAATGCTTCACACTAATATCTTTTTTAATCGATCAAACTGATAGAGACCCATTCCTCAATTGCTCGAGAGATCAAAGATATTTAGTAGTAAGAATTTTTGAAGGAAATGAAACAGTGTGCCCTCCCCAATCTCCATCTGCATCTCACTGGAACTATAAGACCACAAGCCGGTTTGCACTGACACGGACACGGACACGGACACGGTGATGCGGACACGGCGCGGTGCAAACGCAAACACGATTAATTCTTTAAAAAAACTAGGACGCGAACACATTATGAAATCAATGATATTTCCCACCAAATTTTATATATTATGAATGTAATTTCTCAACAATATTAGTAAAAATTGTTGATAAATAATAAATTTGTGTGAGAATAAATATATACACCAATGAAATAATACATCTATAAAAAATTCAGGTATTATTGGTGTACATTCATATTAAAATAAGATGTGGTATATGCATATGATGTCACCAATGCATCGCGTCGTAGGGACACGCACGTCCAAGTATCGGACACGAGTCTGACGCGGACATGTGACCATTTTAGGGGCGTCCGTACTACCCATACCACAAGGTTCATTCATGCACAATATCAACCACATTTCTTAAGTTTTTGATCACAAAAAAAGGTAATGACAGGGAAGAAAAAAATGAAGTAAAGTAAAAGCAGACAACCCCAAAAATATAAATACGTTAACATAGTTTTCTCCGTTATCTTGTGACAGGCGCTTAGCTGCATGGGTCACTATTATAGCACCCCAAGGATTTGGCTAAGGCGGACTCTCTATTTAGACACTAACACTTATTATTTTGAGGCAGCCTATAAATACTTGAATATTAGAGTTGTATGCAATCTAAGTGCAGAATTCGGATAATGGGTTTAATTAAACCCGAGAAAAAGGTTTGGGGTCTCACATCTTTTTTAAGGCCTCTTTCAGGTTTGATAAGACCAGTTGGGACACCATTTAACAAAATAGAGTAACACACAATAGACAAACATTGAGAGATCAAGTTGATCCAATGGTCAGAAAGATCCATTTTAGAAAGAACTTTAACAAGGAAAAACCACTCCAATTTATCATAAGTCTTGGATATATCAAGTTTGATAGTTGTTATCTCTTCTTTTCCTTTATGATGGTTAACAAAGTAAATAACCTCATGACCAAGAAGGATGTTATCATATGTATTTCTTTTGGAAACAATAACACAAGCTCTGGTTTTGGGAGATGAGATTATCCATAAAGGATTTCAATCTATTGGCCAAAGTCTTGGATAAGATTTTGTAGATAAAATTACAAAGACCAATTGGTCTATATTGAGAGACAAACTCATCTAGGGGATTTTTGAAATCAAAGCTATAATGGTATGGTTAAAAACTTTAGCAATGTGTCCAGTTCTAAAGCAATTCCATGTCATATCAACCACAGCTTCAACCACTATGTCCCAACGCTTTTGGCAAAAGAGACTAGTGAAACCATCAGGACCACGGACATTAGTTCCACATATTTGAAAAACATCATTTCTTATTTCCTCAGCGGTTAACTGAGTATCAAGATGTTGATTATCACTATCATAGAATTTAACAGGAAGATTTTGAAGAATTTCATCTTGAATGTTGAGGTTGTGAGGAAATAGAGATTTTTGAAATGATCAACAAAAAAGTTGCCTATACTATCTCTATCAGTTGGAGTAGTACCAGCAGAGTCTTTAATCCAGCTAATAGCATTTCTCTTTCTCCTAAAGAGGGTGACTCTATAGAAATATGAAGTATTTCTATCTCCTTCCATAAGTGAAACCTCTCTCGATTTATCCTTCCAATATAATTCCTTAAGGTTATATGGATAAGCCATACTAGCTTTAAAGCGAGTGATAGAGTTAGAGTCAGCGGGATTGGAAGTTTGGGTTTTAGCCAAATCATTTATATTGGTAGATATATTAGTTTGAATATCACCAAAAAAAGATTTATTACAGTCCCTTAGGCATTTTTTTGTGCTTAAAAGCTTGGCACTTAACTCGTAGGCTAGAGATCCAACAACATTAACAGACCAAGAGTTGGATATAATGTCTATGCAGGTTGGATCTTTAATCCACACGACCATAAAATGGAAGGGTTTAGGCTTGCTAATATCTTCAAAGTTAAAGACGATATGCATTGGGCAGTAATAAGAAGAGTCTCTAGGCAAGTTATTCACACAAAATTTAGGGAAAAGGGATTCAACTACTTGGTTAATAAGGCATCTATCAATACTTTCATGAATAAGATTAGGACCATATTGCATATTAGACCATGTGAACCTAGGACTAGAAAAAACAGGATCATGTAAATAAAACACATCACAAAAATTCCTAAGATTATAAACATCATCATCATTGACCACTAAGCCACCATTCTTATCCTCGGTCCCAAAAGCGCATTAAAATCTCTTACAAAGAAAGTTGGCTCACTAGGGGGTAGAGGATAAGTTACACCGGCTATTCAAAAAACGTGTATAAGATTACTATTGGGTTCTCCATAGAAAAAATGAATATGACAGTTTTGAGTGAATGATATCAATACTCGTGACATATATGCCCCTAAAACTGGAGGATAAAATGTTTAAATCAATTTCCTTCTTCCAAGCCAGGAATAAAACCCTACTTCTTCCAATATAAGGAACATTAAAAACACAGAGAAACCCATATTTTTTAATTTCCTAGCAGCAGTACCCTTATTCATTTTAGTTTCAAACAAAAAAACTATGGGTTTATATATATTTAAATAACAGGTTCAGCTATTTATTAGCAGGTTTTTTCCTTACAAACATATCCACATTATTAACAGGGAAGAGGTTTATTGAATTTAGCAGAATGTTCTTATAATCAGAAATGACAGAAGAGGTAGAAGAATTTACTTGATTGGTAGAGTCAGAATTATAATTATGTTGAATGCTAGCCAAATTACCATTCGAGTGAAAATTATGGGGACCATTCTGGTCATGATTAATAGCTTCTTGATTAGAATCGTTGTAGACACTATTATTAGCAGGGGAGATACTAGAAGGCTCATTAAAAAATCCATATGGATTGGGAAAGTTATGAATGTTGATGGGTATAATTTTTTTGGTTCATAGGGGGAAACTACCCAATCTGCTGATAGGAGGACATAGGTTATTGTAGTCCGGTTCAGAAGGAAATGAAATTTTCAGGTGGAACTACAACAATGCTGGCCAGACTTGGTTTAGTAGCTCTGATACGCTTCCTAATATCAGCGTTGGGATTGATTTTGCGCTTACGATTGGAAAGAGCATCATTTTCAGTAGCAAGGGACACCACTTCCGCTATGGATAATATTGGTAATTGAGCTGAGTTCGCTGAGATATTAAGATTCTTGAATCGTCTGGCTGAGTTAGAAGTACGGGTATGACCCAATTTAATTGGTTCAACATGGGATGGAGGAATTGGATTGGATCCTGCTACAGGTTCAACTCACTGAGTCAATTGGTTTTGAGAAAAAATGAGTCATTTGTTTCAGTTATAGGTGGATGGGCTTGGACCGGACCTATATCATATATTTTTAAGGAACCAGATCTAGCAGAGAAAGGACCCATATTGATTTTTCTTTTTAGGATATCCTCTTCAGTAGATTTTGATTTCTGTACCATGGCAACAACTTTTCCTTTGTCCATACTAGATTGATTCATCAATTTCTCTTGGGTATCCATGACAACATCAGTATTAATCCTTGGTGGGTTATCAGACTCAGTAGCAGAGCTACATTCAGTGGAAATGACGGGAGGTTATGGAGGCATCAACCTAGAAACTCTAGGTAAAGAGTATTTGGCATTAGAAGACTGACTAGCTTCACCTTGAGGGACCTCTGTTTAGCCCTTATCCCTGGACAATCATCATTTTTATGATCAACGATACGTCATAAAGTATAGAAGAATCTTGGGACCATGAAGTATCTGCATTCAATGAGGAAAGGCTCAATTCTTCCTTTAGTGACAAGAGGGATACCAGTTGAAAGAGGTTTTTAGAGAGGGATACTAACATATATTTTAATATTTTTTCTTCAAAGAAGGATTTCCATAAGGTTCTTTTGCTTCAATAAACTCTCCAAGCTTGAAAGTAAGCTTCCTTAGATCTTCAAATTATGTGCATTCATTCAGAATAATACATAATATAAGCCACATGAGCTCTTCCGAGAAAGTAGTTTGACAATTTGTAGGCCATCCAGTTGATGGAAAAACTCGCAAGACTATTAGATAGCCACAAACAAACCAAGGTCCCTGAGCTTCAACTTTGTTAAAATCACTCTCTGCTAGAAACCTTATTAGCACCTTATTACGCAACCCACTAAAGGTAATGACAGTTGGGGTTTGAAATAAGGGACATCGAGAACAAATGTAGTTTATAACAGAGGCAGTATGAACAAGAGTTTCACTGCAAACGTAGACAATCATACACCATTTCCAGTTTTTCTGAAAGGATAATAGTTTTGTTTATGAAGACTGGTTCGGTGAGAGTTGAGGGGAGTTTTACGGGTAGAATGAGTTTTTCATCCATTTGAAAAGTTAAGTTTTGAATATCTTCCTTATGAGAGATGGGTTTAACAGGGGTTTGAGGTTTTTCCATAAGGAAAATAATATAAGATATATTGACAGAGAGACTAGGGTTGATGGAAAACTGTTGATCGAGGTTATTGGAATGAGTGGTGGAAATGGGTTTATACTCATGAAGTTGGATAAGACAATACCATGTCATGCAATAACATGTGCTATGAAAATGACTTTGCAACCTGATGCTGACTTTGATACTGAAGATATTCAGCTGCAGAGGGTCAACCTTAAAAAGTTGAAACTTCGGTAGTAGTAGCCTATCTTCGTTTAAAGTGAATGTTCGAGTTTGCGCAACAAAATTTCTTTTGTGATGGTAGATGTGGTCCAGACTATTCTGAAAATATTCAAAAGCTATGTTGCAAACCTTAGGATTTTGACAAATGATAAATTTCTTATACCAAATCCTTACAGCATACAACCAACAACTCAGCTTCCAGGTGGCAAGAAAGTAGGAATCATAAATGCACCTGTTTTTTAGCCAACATAGAAAACCATGGACATATAAGCTTCGAAAAGAAATTAAAGCACCACCAAAGGGGTAAAAATTAAAAGGAGCCAAACTTTTGGAGGGAGAAATTTAAATTGGATTTGAATAATACTTAAAAGTATTGATGTGAGACTTAGTCAAGCTGCACGAAGTGCGTTGACTAAAGGTCAATATGGTTTAATAATGCTACCTGGAAGCTGCACGAAGTAGAGGTTAATTGATAGAATGATGTTGAGGGAGATGGTTAGGTGGTAAAAATGAAGTCTAGCCAGCACACCCACGCTAACGATGTTTCCTCTCGACAAGTGCTACCTAATCCAGACCTGCAAGAAATCAAATATTTTCATTAGGACCCATAAATTCACCAAGAGATTAGGTGATCTAACTATCATCCTTTTAATGACACTTCTAAATAGATTTAAGCAATGTGGAGCGTCTAGAATTAGACTATGAAAAGATAGGTTCAAAAAGTAATGATGGTTCTGGAAAATATGCAAATGGCTTGGGAGGGTGGTAGTAGTTTGCAAGGAGTAATGATGCTTCTGGATACAAAAAATAGGGGTTTGAATAGGCATGGATATCCAAGGGACGGGATGCTTCACCCACCGCCTTAAATGGCTATTAATGACACCTATTAAACTGCTATAAAAGAGGATTAGGGGAAATTCCCAAAATTATTAGAAATTAAACCCATAGAGGAAAAAATAATTCTCAAAGCAAACAAATTAGGTAATAGTAACTCCAATTGGAAATAACAATGTTGATAACCAACCCTCTGCAGTTTTCGATCATGAAAAGAAAGTCGCACTTTCACTCGAAACCAGAGAATTTATTTGAAGGAAATAATTCAGAGAAAGATAGATAGACGCACTCATTTGATTGAATATGAAAGGGTGCGAAAGGAAAATACAGAGGAGCCTGCCCTTTAGAAGCAGAAACGAGAGGCAAGAGATGTACGAAAGAGAAGAGAAAGGGGAGAAGATGAAGAGTTTGCCTGGAGAAAAACTTGTAGTACAACTGAAAGTGATTCAGAGGAGTCAGAAGGGAAAAAAGTTGGATATGAAAATGAAAATGAGACATCATAAGGTAATTCTGAGACAACGGAAGAAAGGAGGCAGAGGATGGAGAAGAACGAATATTCTTTGTATGAACAGTACTTAGCAGAGAAAGTCAGTTCTCAAATATTTGCAAGAACAATGCGAGAGCGGGTGAACGTTGATTATGATGTAGAAACAATTGAATGGATTGATGCAAATGGAGAACCGATGAAAATAGAGCGGACGAAATCTGAAGAGGCTGATAAAGATGACGAAACATCCGGGGACGATGATTCATATGGGTATGGTCCTACAGCATCAACTGGAATCGAAAATAGCCTTTGCAATGAAGGTGATAAGTATCATAACTATGATGGTGATGACTAAAACTAGGAATCCTTGAGGCATCAAAGAGATCAGGTTTATTAGGCTTTTGAAAAAGGGCTTAATAATGGTTGTTTTGTTTTTCTCAAACAAATCTTTTTGATGCTTGTTATCCCTCTTGCTGGCTATTTTTCGATAAAAGGCGGTAGCTTTGATGTTTTGGTTTTCCCGGACGGTATAAAATTTTCTTTGAATGCTTTTTGGTATAGTTTGATTATGAATGCTTTCTACATTTTGTTCGTCAATTTGTGAATGATGTTTGAAGTTTGTTTAGTTGGATTTTTTTGTGGTTCCGAACTGAAGATCTTTTGAATGTTGAAAGATAGATCTGTTAACTTTAATATTTTAGGCGATGTAATTAAGGGGTTTGGGGAAATGGTACTGGGGTGTTTTATCAGTATAATGATGATGTTTTTTCCTTTTTTGAATGATGGAATAGAAGACTTTAATATGAATTGTAATGATGTCTATATAGAACTGGTAGATTGAGGTTAAAACCTAGGTTGCACGGACACGCCTAAAAAGATGTCGTAACCGTGTCGGACACGACATGTGCTGACACTTCCCGACATGCGGTGGCCACGCCACATCATATGTCCCGTAAAATACGACATTGAATATTTTGTGGCCACTGATTTGACACTTTCGAACGCGCCATATATAGTTAATATTAAATTGGAAAATCAAATAAACTAAATGTGATACTAATTTATTCTCTATTTTTGAAAGAATTGATCAGTAGTTTATATTATTAATTTTATTTAACTAGTAATCAAGTATTTAAAAATAAAAATAATTATTTTATTGAGTAGAGTGTTGTAAAATCTCATTTAAATGGAGTGTACAATACATATATAACGTGTCCTCGTAACCTGCTTTTTAAAGATTTGACGTATCCCCATAATCATATCGTGTCGTAATTGTGTTCCGTGTCCATATCCGTGCAATATAGGTTAAAACAAGAGCAAGATGGAGTTAATTTTTGGTGGAATTTTGTTAAAGAACATTGATTGTTCTTAAAGTGGTTGATGGAGTGAAAATATTTAGTTTCATTTAGAAGTTGAGTTTTTCCAAACGCGGTTTTTGAGGCAGAACGCAGAACGGTAAATCTAGAATTACAGTTATTTTTGGAACATAGGGCACTCTTTGCGTCTGCTTGTTTGCAAGTCTAGAATCTAGAATTTAAGTTGAAAGTTTCCCTCTCCAAATTTCAAAGGCGCTTGGCGCCTTGGCCTGCCCTGGGGACCCTTGGCTATATACCGCCCAATATACGAACGGTTGCATTACGGACACGTCTCCTAAATACCTGAAGTAGGGCACTGGGCATAGCTTGTAAACGTGTAACATCTCGCACCAGTAATAAAATTACAGTTCCCAATTTCCTATTCTTCTTCATCTTCCCTCCCACGTACTGTAATTAAACCCTTTTGTTAACATAAAACCATCAAACATAATTTTGTTTTCATCATCTTTCTCATTTTGCTCTCCACCATGACATCATCATCTTCAACAATGGCGATTCAACCAGGAAGAATTCGAGTTGTTAAAGAAGGATTACTACCCAAATTATTGTCTGAACAAAAATGTGGA
>JAJJMC010019566.1:2788501-2818490 GCA_023531435.1 Papaver californicum
CTCTGTGGGTTCGACCCGTACTTGCCGTTGTCTACTAGTTAGGCGCCGTGCGATTGCGGTTATTTTATTGGCTAATCCCAAATCACATCACTCCACAAGATAAATACTTTGATGAAGGAGGACCAAGTGGTAGACAAGAAGAAGGAAGTGGTACAAAGAAGCCAGCTAAGAAGAAAGAGGGACACAAGGTCCCCGACTCTTTGAAGATGAAGGGTATTCAAGAAGGCCAGATCCCTGGCCTCCCAAGAGATGGGGGAGATTTATTATTCGGGTACAAAGACTCTTGGGCGAAAGAAATTTACTCTACTGAGGTAATAATTATAAAACACCATTCTTAACATATTATCTTTTTATTCGTAGAAGTGTTAACTGTTATTCTAATTATTTTTTAATTCGTCGTGTATATTAGGACCACTCTAATACGGTCCGTCTACTCAAACCTACGGCTGCACCAACAAAGATGAACGATTGGCCGTTAGAAGGTGAGTGTGAACGGTTCCAGCAAATTATACTGCACTCGGGGTTATCTATGGCTGCCGAGAATTCAATGTTACCTCACGACCGGGTGTCGATATCGGCCTTTATGGAGAGGATGTATCCTGAGACCGATACCTTCCACATGCCGTGGGGAGAGATGACGATCACCCCTGATGATGTGGTGCAGATTCTAAGTCTCACTGACCATGGTACGACGGTGAAGTTCGATTATGTGAAGCAGTTAAGCTGGGAACAACTTTATTTTTACACTGAGAGGTGCCTTGGTTGGGATCGAGCGACATCCGAGGAAGAGTTCAAATGGTGCGCTCCTTACAAAACCAGGAAATTCAGCATGGTTCAACTGATAAAAATGTTCAGAGGTACCAAGGATAAAGAAAAGATGACCCAGAGTTTAGCGATGACCAGGTCAATGCTGCAGCCACTGCATATCTTCTCTGTGTTTTGGGATGTGTAACTTTTCCCCAATGCTAGTGGCAACCGGGTCGACGCCAAACTCCTACAACTTTTGCATCCCCTCCACAAAGTTCGTGACTATTCGTGGGGTACCGCATGTCATGCATTCTTGATGGAAGAGTTGAGAAAGGCATCCAGGGAACTAACTAGCCAAATTGTCGGGAACGTGAGCTTACTACATGTATTTTGGTAACTCCATTGATGGTTTGATTGTTATTTATTTTTTTCTCTTTTAAGAATCAATTTTATCATACTTGGTTTGATATATACACTAGACATGGATCTATGACCACTTCCCGTCCCTCGAGTTGGCCCAAGAGAATCCGGCATGGTAGAAAGGAACACCCCGAGGCACAAAATACATCTTTGAGGGCAACCATTCAAGGACTAAGGAGCAGGAGTTAATTTCTTTGAGGAGGAAATTAAACTCGATGGCGTCCAAAGATGTATGCTTTGATCCATACAGGGAAGACCGAGTTAGTGGTCATATAGCGCGAAGGTCTGAGTTGTCGTTCTACTATGGACCCTTGTGGCATACCACTGGATATGTCATGTACAATGCCACAAGGGTGATGCGTCAACTCGGTTATGTCCAAGAAGAACCTTGGAGTCATTTCAGGGGCAGGTTCCATTTGGACGTCGAGAAATCTGCTTGTGGTAAGGACTCTATCACAGTAGTTTACTCTGATAACCCATCCGTTGAACATTGGAACAACATGATGCAATCTATGATCAACGAGGGGAGACCTGTCACCCGAGGTGATGAAGCAGATCTACGCTATATGGTATGGTACCGGCAGTATTCTCATCCTCATGTGATCCGTGAAGATAAAGGAAAGACCACCAGGGTGCCCGAATATACTTGCATCATCAAAGACAAACCCTCTGGCTATGAAAGGCTGGTACGTAATGTTATTTCCTTTTGATTTTAGTATTACAGCTCAATATTTTAGATAATAATCGTTTGATTGTTATTGCTTAAAAACAGAAAAAAAAAGTTTGCATTTTTCTCAAAGAAGATAGCTGGGTGCATAAATGCGGGAATGCCTTCCTCAATTGAGAAGATGATGATAGAGCATAAAGACCTGATTGACAACATTGATAATGAAGCCTATGCTAGCAAGTTTGGGGAGAAATTTGTGAATAAGCCTAAGAGGCTAACATCAAATACACTAAAAGATCTCGCGGTTCAACGAGTGCTGCTGCTGAAGCAAATGTCCCTGAGGGTGAAGCCAATGCCGATGATGCTGAAAGATTGTTATCCCCTGGTGCTCGTGCTCCTCGTACCAAAACCAAAAGAGTTAGAAATTAGATTGTGGTTGTTTACTTTATGGATATGTCTCTGGTGTTTAATATTACTGGTTTTAAATGTCTAACATTTGGAAGGATTTTATGTTCTTATTGTGAGTTATCAATTGAATTGCAAGAGATTTATTTTTAATAAGTTAATTTGTTGAAATTCTACATTATAATCGATAGATAATTGGTTTGAAACACCTACCGATTATGCATTTTCATCAACAATCAGTAGATAACAACCTACCGATTGTGTTAGTGTTATACAATCGGTAGTTTAAATATCTACTGATTACCCTTACCCCATGAACTGCCTGTTCCTGGACACATTTTACACTATAATCGGTAGTTTAAGAAAATCTTAAACTACCGATTATGCATTTTTAAAATGTTGGTATTTTGAAAAAAAATTCAATTTCCAATTTGGGGCAACTTTCATAATCGGTAGTTTAATAAAATCTTAAACTACCGATTATGCATTTTCAAAATGTTGGAATTTTGAAAAAATTTACGATTTCCAATTTGGGGAAACTTTCATAATCGGTAGTTTATTACAATTTTAAACTACCGATTATGCATTTTCAAAATGTTGGAATTTTGAAAAAAAAATTCAATTTCCAATTTGGGGCAACACATTACAATCGGTAGTAAATATATTTGTTAGATTACCGATTAACACAATCGGTAGATAATGGTGATCAAAAAACTTCCGATTGTTAATATTCGTTCGAACTTAGTGTACATATTTTCTGTACACTCTTGTTACACCAGGCCTTAACGACTCTTTTTTTTTGAAAAAAAGAGCCGTTAAGACTCTGATCTATATAAGGAGGGTAACCTATTCTCATTTATGAACCTCCAATACCTTTTAACTCCCCAACATCGAAGAAAATAACCGTATAGATTAATGGCTCAACCGTTCACGGTAGAGGAAAATTTATCGTCATGTAGGCGCTATGTGCAATTCTATCCGAAGCGAGGAGAAGAACGTAGGCAAAATGGTGTAATGAGTATAAGTTATTTGGATAGTGTTCACGAACATTTTTATGTTGACACCGGGAACCCCAATATCCGAATAAAGCTGATCTTTTTTGTCGATTTCATTCTATAGGCAGAGAAGTTGATCCATTTTTGAATTTAACTTATCTTGTCAATCGATGTCGTTTGAGGGGTGAAACTAATGATGAAGTTTTAGCGAGATCTCTCGAGGAATGACGACGATGGAAACGATCAAATTACCGTTACGAAGCTCATTTCAATATCATTAAGGTGATGGATAGATTCAACCCGTTTAAGGTTCGTCCATGCCGCTAAAGCAGAAAGGAATTTTCTAAGACAGTGTAAAATAATAATAGTGTAAAACGCCAGGTTTCTATGATGTGTTTTGTTTCGTTTTTTCTGGATGTTTTTAGTTTTTTTGAACAAGTTTAATGAACAATATGTAGTAAGTTTATATGAACAAGTTTTTCTTCGGATGTTGAAATAGTATTATGAAGTTAGATGTTAAGTAAAATCGGCATAACCCGTAGATAACTATGTTTATAAACTAACGATTACATACAATCGGTAGTTATTAATTTCCCGTGCTACCGATAAACTACAATCGGTAGTTATTTATGTTCACTAACTACCGATTATGGCAAGAAAAGTCCTGGACAAAAAAAATATTATAATCGGTAGATAAAATTGATCTTTAAACTACCGATTACAAAGTTTAAAATTTTAAAGTTTAATTTAATTCATGCTACAATCGGTAGATATAAATTTTCAATTCCTACCGATTGTGAAAGATGAAGAGTTAGAAATTTTGGAAGTTTTGAGAAATTCAATTATGGGCGACACCTATAATCGGTAGTTATGGTACTCCATTAAACTACCGATTGTACAATCGGTAGGGATAAAAATCACGAGCCTACCGAATATTCAAAACTATAACTCAACTAAATCAATCTAAAACTCTTAATTTCTATTCCAAAACTATAATTCAAAATCATCATCTAATACTAACTAATTCCAAATTGATTACCTAATTAATCAACATTAACACTAATTAAGCAAGGATAGATTAGCCATTATAGAAAATATATGGATAATGGATGTGTTGATATTACTTCACAATGACTTTATTTTGTTTTATTAGTGACCCCAAATTGGTTTTTGGTCCCCCTTAAAATGACCAGGTTTTAAAACCATTCACGAGTCACAAAATGACAACTAACAGTTTATGAAACTAAACTTAATATGAACTCCAAATTGCCCAGCCATTATTTTATTTCTTTGATCGGCAATGGAAACAGTAAATTAAAAAAGCTTACCCAAAAAACAGCTGAAAGAGTATACAAATAGACCCCTCTCAAGAATCACAAATATAACATGTAAAATGAGTAGTGACCTTTTACAACTGAGATAGATGGGTCTATTTATAACATAGTCTTTATCTCAGTTGTCTACGGACGCGGTTTATGTTCTGGAGATTGATCCTATTTGTGATCTGGTTGCTCCAGATGGATTATAACAACTGAAACTGTAAGGTAAATGGTTCAAGGTAATAACAAGGGTAAATAGAAGCTAGAGAGGGCTCTTCCAAAGGTTCAGAATTCATGAACACTAAGAAGCCTAGGTTAATAGATATGATACTAAGGTTCAGAATTCATGAACAATAAGAAACCTAGTTTAGAAGATCTAATACTAAGTTTTCCATATTCTCCATAATATAAAAATACCATAATGCATCAAAATTTAAACTGTTGCATATTCAGTCGTAATATTTATACTTGTAGATAGTTACAGTCTTACAGATATAACATGTAAAATGAGTAGGACCTTTTAAAGCTTTTACAAGTGGGGATGTAAAGATGTTTAAAGTGGAGTCCTATTACATTATAATAGAACTAAGAAACCAGAGTATTTACAATTTAGAACCTAATACTTACTGAAAGTAACTGTGGAAGAGGAATTTTCAGGATGTGTTAAAAAGTCATAAACATTCATCAGCTATGAGATCATCATCTGAGGCACCATCCAGAAATGAGCCAAGAGATTTGCGTAAAATGCTGAAAGATTTGTTGTCCTGCTTTTCAGAAATATATGAAATATTTAAACCTGCTATGATCTCTACATAAAGTTGTATTAGGATATGCTTCCAAGATAAGCTCAATTACCTTCTTTTTCTTCTTTAAAGACTCTTCAGATGCAGTGATTTTATCAGCACAGGTTTTCTCAATTTCAGATAGCATACTCTTTTCTTTCTTCCCTGCAACATAGACCAATAACAAATTTCCTAAATCAACATGTAGAAAAAAGCTCAGACAGAACAAAAGAGTTAAAGTTGTTGAGAAAGATTATGTTCCTCACTCTGTTGTTCGTAAGGAAGATATAACTTTTCCTTTTCATTGTCAAATTTGGAGAATATATCTGTGAAAAGACAATAATAGTTCAACTTCTTGCCTCTAAATCAGTTGGTGGAATAAATGGTTTCGGATTTTCGTTCTCTATTAAGGAGCATATCATTCTATAGGCACAAGTACACTGAATCAGTGCTCCAATTTCGAGTTACCGTATGCAAGGCACTAGATATGGTTGTAGCATACTGACAAACACTGCAGCAGTGGTTTCTTCAATTAGTAATGCAATTATACCCAGATCACATGATTCTTATTTTGTATCACTTCTATCAAGAGGTAACATTGTAACCAATATACTTAAATTAGCTAAGCAAAGGAAACATGCTAGTAAACTGGTACTCTGGTAGACAACAACAGTTAATTTGGTCTACAACTATGTGGTCAATATCGTCCGTTACGACCGCGATAACGACGATATTCAAGGTATCGCTTCAAGAGCGCGACGAATTGCCGTATCGGCCGATACGGCCGAGATTTGTCCGATATTTAAGGTATATGCTTGTTGAAAATTCGAAGATAGTTGGATATAAAATTTGGGACTCCCGATATTTCGCCGATAATCTCCCCGAGATATCGTTATCAAGGTGTCAAGGTCGCGGCCACGACGAGACCGAGATCCAAGATTAACTACATTGGTCTACAGTTAAGCTGATGGGTAAGTGTTAAAATCCATGACAAGTCAGATAGTCATAAATGCGATACTTATTTACTAACATTGATTTTCCCGTCATCTAACCCTTTCAAGAATATCATTCATGTGGTTCTGAGAACAAAAGTAGTTAAGAGATTTATCGAAGAAAATGGATGGCTAGATTGTGCGTAAGCAATGGTACATTCAGCTAGTTCAATGCACAATGTGATTTCTAAAATTAGTGGCGTCTTATTACTGAATCTCATTTTCCAAACCAGTTAGGCTACATGAACAGCAATGATCGCCTAGTCAGATAATTTTTTTCCCAACGAAGTACTTTCTATTGTAATGTTAATTTGACATTATCAAAGGACAAAGGTTCAAACAAAAACAACAATCTACCAGCAGAATATAATCATCCACATATTTTTTCTACACTAAACATGCCCAGCTGATGCACCCCTCATAAAAAGAAATGTCCTTTTCATAAAGACAGTTACCTTCAAATGCCTGCAAATGTGCTGCTTTCTCCTTAGAAAATTTCTCATAAACTGAATGGAACTTGGCAAACTCACCCTTCAAAGAGTTTCCACACTGCAATTCAAGCAAACCATATAACCCCTTAAAACCAGCATACTCATAATCTAACTATTTATAAATCCAAAATATTAACAAAATTTTGTGTGTTTATATACCTCTTTAGAACTCTTTGAAAGTGCCTTCACGAAAGTCTGCATGTAAGTAAAAACATCATAAGACAACTTAAGAGAGATTTTCAAACCAAATACACAAACAGATCTAAAGAATATGAATTTGTTCAAGATCTCATCGTTCTTTCTCGAGTTTAGATTTGGGATAATTGGGAATATATCCCGGATTTGAATTATCAGCTGGGAATCTGTCCCATAACGTTAGAAATTAAGGGATATGTCTCAGCCGTCCATTTTTTCCGTTAACTACATATTTTTAGACAGTTGTGCCCTTGAAATTTAAATTGGTTTCACACCATCATCAACTCCCGCTTCCGTCAATTAATCACCATCATGATCAACTTCATAAATCTGGGATATATTTCCAATTTTCCCTTTCTTTAACCATTAAATGTCTTATGTGTGAGGGCATAACTGTCCAAAAATATGTATTTAACAGAAAAAAATAGACGGATGGGACATATCCCTTAATTTCTAACGTTATAGGACATATCCCTTAGTTGCTAGTTCAAATCCGGGATATATTTCCAATTTTCCCTTTAGATTTTGCATCATTTAGTATTATCTTAACTTCCGAAGCCACATTGATTCAGAAAATAAGTTCAAACCATAAAATCACACCATAATTTCTTCAGTAAAATTCATATATAAACAAAATCAAGACAAATCCGAATAGAGACTTAACATTAGAAACTTAAGAGGGAAATTATCACACATCATATCGCCTAAATTCTTTATATAAAATCAAGTCCGAAATCAGTTTTTTCCTTTGTCGAAATTTTCAGATCTGAAAGTCATCAAAATAAAAGAGATGTTACCCAGAAATCGTTTCTTCAGTCTTCTTCTTATCATCTTTATGAGCTTTTTCTCGAATGTTTTACAGTGCTGTAATAATACCTTGAATATCACTAAAAAAAATTCAAAAATAATAATCATAAAACACAATATTATTCAATAGAACTTGAATAAACAGATCTGAAATATGAAATTGGTGAAAGAGATGAGAATACTACCTAGATAGATTAAGATCTAAATCTTCCTCTTTTCTCTTTCTTTTCTCGGTACTTAAAGCTTCAGTTGTCTTTCCCCTTCGTTTTCCACTACTTCCTTTAATTACTTCTGCCATTGAAATTTTTCGAAATCGATCTCTTTATTAAAACCCTATTTTTTTTACTTTCTCTTTCTCTCTCGGAACTCTTCTTGTCTTAGTAGAAGGAGAATAAATTTTTTGGTTTCCAAATGAGATTTGAATTTTGAAATAAGGTTTTCAACATTTTTTAAGGGTTCCCGCTATTTTTTGCCAGATAAGGAGTGATATTATTTATATATATAATTTCAATACTTTTTACTCAGCTGTGGTGAAAAGTTGAACAAAGTTTAAATTCTAGAGTTTTTGGCTTCACCTGGAGAAGATTTTTTAGACTAATAGAAATTTCGGGGACAAAATTTAGCACAATAAAAAAGTTATTTTTTCATCTCTCTCACTAAAAATAAACCAATAAAAAATTATTGGGGAAAATTTAAACCAATAGAAAATCAAGTCTCTTTGTCCCGTTCACACGTATGATCACTTTAAAAGTTTATCTGCAAACCTCTTTTTTTTTTTACTGCCTCCTCTCATCTCCTGGTTTTGATTCTCTTTTCTCCATTTTCCCTACTTCATTCATTTTATGATTTCCTATTGATTTTTTTTCTGTTTTTTATAATAGATCTGCAAGATATGGATGTGTTAGAGGTTTGAGCATAAAGATTGGGATTGTTATTGATTTTGAAGCGTGAAACAGACGTGAAGGTCTATCAGTACGAACCAGATGTTCTTTAGGGTTTGTTCATTTTCTCTATTTATTTTGATTTGAGGTTTCTTATTTGTTACTTATTTCACTGTTTTAGGGTTTGTTCTTTTTATGTATTTATTTTGATTTGGGATTTCTTATTTGTTACTTATTTCGCTGATTTTTGGTTATGTAGGTGAACGTTTTTAAATTACAAACTAACGAAAATTATGGTTGTTCTTTCTCAATCTCTTTTCTATTTTGATTTTTTCTTTATTAGTTTCTCTTACTTGATCTTGCATTTCTTAATTTTTTGATGATATTATTTTAGTTTATTTTTGATTTTGCTGGTGACGTTTGTTAACAGTATCAGGTCTTATTTTATCCATTTACGTAGTTTCCAATTAGGGTTTATCTCCATTGTGTTTTTATTTTAATTTTTTCCCTTTGCACTTATATAATTTGTGTTGGAAAAATTGGCACCCCGAGCGCAGCGGAACACAGGATCACAAAGAGCGATTGGTGATTTGAACCAAACAGGGAGAAATAATAAGATAGGCAGAAGATAAACAAGCACACAACCACAACGCAAGATATACGTGGTTCACCTTTACAGGCTACATCCACGACCAACACCACTAGAAAAACTTTCCTTACAATCAAAGAAAATTACATGCTCTTTCACAACCCACAAAAGAAAACCCAAACAGAAAGAGTTAACAAGACATACCCGAGAACACCATTGAAGAAGTCTTAGAAATCAACTTTCTAAACCATTCTTCTACCAGCTTCATGTCTTCTCTTCTACATCTTCTTCACAGTTGCCAGTAAAAGAGGAAAAACATGGAAACACTCTATAAACCGGTTTAGGGCAAATCCCTAAATCCTAAACACTAGAATACCAATATCCTCTCTCTACAAGTTTTTCTCTTATACCGATATTGACCCTCACGGTAACACTCGATCCTCCCTAACAAAGAGACCAAAAACCTAAGCACAAGGTTTTACCTCTCTTCTAGGTTAGATTGGTTACAAACCTCCAATTCAACTCCTATTTATAGAGACACAAACTTAACCCTTAAGAAACCCTAACTTTAGGAACAAGTTTCCCTAACTTGGCTCTTAAGTTCCTAAACTTTAGGAACAAGTTTACTTAACATAGAGTTTGACAAAAAAGAAACTCTTTATTCACCGACTTAAACCAACAATTTTTGTTGTGTTTTTGGCTTTTTTGGTAATGCAATTTCAGTTAAAGGGTATATTCAATAGCTTGATAGGTGATTATGGTTGACATTATGATTGGGTTTAATTATGCTTTTTCTGTGATTGGAATGGTGATGTGAAAGCTTAAGTTTGTGGTTTTTTTTAGCTTTGCTCAGTGCATTTTGTTGCTTCGAAACATGTTTTGGTTTGTGTTCTAATCATTGGTTGTGTGTACCTCTCATGGTTCAGGTTTGTAAAATCAGCTAGGATTTCATTTTTTCTTTATGTGGGGTGTGTTTTCTGAAATCCCTTCATGATATTACCATTTTCTTCTTTTGCAGTGCTCTTTGGTTGGGAATCAATAAGAAAAATCATGGTTACATATATAGTATCGTATATTGAGTACTGCTTAAAGCCATAGCCGCAAGTCATATGAAAGGGTACGAAGGGGCCTATTAACCAAAAGTTCTCAAAAAAAGTCTTGGATCTACTACACGCGTAGGGTTTAAAGTCTGACTCATGAGACTGAGATGCTCAAAAGTATGTAAAAGATAAGGAAGAGCTTGCAGCTTCTAATGAGATGGTAAAATTTATAATTTGCATTTTGTATTCTGCTCGATTGTGATACTTTTTTCGAGAACTATATTGTAAAATATTACGAATGTTACTTGATTATAGGCATCTGTTGAAGAACACCATTGTCAAGTTGAAATATCAAAGTAGTCGGAAAAAAAAAGTTCTGCACAAAATACATTTTACCATTCCAGGAGGTTCTCTTGCATTAAGAGTAAAGGTAATAATATATTTATTTATTCGACCATAAGTTAATGGTTTAATAGACTTAAAGATGCCATGTTTGATTTCTTTACGCATAGATATTAGTGCAGCTTGCCGCAGCCAGTGTTTCAAAACTTAGGTTACAGGTTCAACTCGGAACTAGCTTTTGCCTTCTTTATTAGACTTGCACCCATGAAATGATAATGCTTAATCATAAAAGGTTTGCAATCTCAACCAACTTACTGTGGAAGTTGGAATATAATCACGGGCCACTGTGAAATTTATTTAACATATCCACCATCTTTTTATTAATTTTATTTTCAAAGTCTCAGGTCTTACATATTATTAAAGACAATAATCAAATCATCCATTAATAAAGTTCCTAATGATACTAAGACATTTAATAGACATTATGTAAGTGTTTGTAACACCTTAAGCTTTTTCTCGGATTTAACCAAGCGGTTAGTCAAATTATTGCACTTGTTTGAAATTAGATCTATGGTTTGAGATTCTTTAACATTATGACAACTTGGAACCAAAGCATGGGTTCCTAAATAGACTTAATTGCACTTCTCAACATCATACATACACATGTCAAATAGGGAGGGCGTCAAGGGTAATATGGTCAATTCGGACCAAAAATAAAAATAAAAGAGAAAACATTTAGTTTCTCTCTTGGTCTCTTCTTCCTCTTTCACTTATGGTTATTACTTGAATTTTCTAAGGAAGATTAGAAAAGAACCCTAGTAAATTTGTTGGAGAAATTAGAGGTGTTAAGCTTGGAAATTTGTTAGATTTGTTGTTACTAGTCTTGGTGTTGATTGCATGAAAGGTAGGAAATTTCTTTCTCCTTTTCTAGTCTTATTAAAATTATCCTTAATTGTAATTTGTTGATGTTTGCTCGAACTGAGTTGAGATTATTGAAGTTTCGTTGTTTTAGAAAAATGGGTAGTTCACAAAGTATCTCAATTTCATGCTTTTAACTTTTATTTGAGTATTTTGAAATTAGGGTTCTTCATTAAATTTGGGGGTTTCAATAGAATCATGTTCTTATGTGAAAATTGGAATTGAGTATGTTGTTTTCTTACCTGATTCATGTATAGGAAACTTTGGGAAAGAAACTTGCATGATTTGATAGTAATTCAACTTTGTACACCCTAAATCTTTGTTCTTGTTTTACTGATATCCTTAGATATAGCCGTTGGAATATGATAAAATTTTTGTATGTTGTGCTTAATTAAGTCATAGTGATACGATCAAAATCTCATGAAGATCAGGTCAGGTTAACTACTAGAATGATAGTATATGTATGACTGTGTTTTTCTGGATTGAAATCCTGGACCCTCATCTATTCATATCTTTTCTCTTGGTATGTTTATTGGATAAAGCTTAAATTTGAGTATGATGTTTATATCTATATAGATAACCTACTGTAAAATTTTCATGAAGTTATGATCACTTTAGGTACCCAAAGTGTGGAAGAATCGTGACTGAATTATGTGTATTGATAGTGAAAGTAGCCATGCTTGAATGTACATAAATCTTTAATGAAAAATTAGATTGTTCTAATATTTAATATGTTGTGTTAACACTAATCATAAGGGTACTGTAAAAGTTTCAAGTCAATTAGAAAATGTTTACTACAGAAAAGTACGGATTGGGTGTGGCTGCATATTGTTACAAATCAGAAATTCTGGACAAACTTGTTGAATTGTTAATTGTGTATTGTTTTACTTAAATTTAAAGTGGCTTAGGTTTGCATTGCAATTCTTCTTGTGAAGTTAGAATGTACAGAACTTGAGACTTATAAGGTGTAAATGTTAATATAATACGATTTTACACTATAAAAGATATGTCTTCCCACTTTGTATAAACGATGTTAGAACATCCTTTATAAGAAAATACTAAATATATCAACTATAATTCAAGCATTTATCTAATTTTGTTGCCTCTAGTATTTGAATGGTTTGTATAGATAGTTCTTGGGATGAGTTCAAGATGTTAAAATTTTTGTAGCTTCTTCTTGGTTAAAATAGTTGCAAAACCATACTGCCAAAGAATGAGCTGACCCGTTTGCAATGGTTGTACTCTTGCATTGGTTAGCTGAGATCCTTGATACTGTCTATGGAATGCTATAAAATGATACGGCATATGGGTTTATTGAAATGGTAATGTTTGTGTCAGTGGTATTCATGGAGTATTTAATTAGTACCAGGTGTAATTATATGCACAAATATTTTATTTGCTAATATTGGTGTATATTCTTCAATTTAGAAAACCAAGAATACTTCAATACTGGTGGATTAAATGGATGGATTGTCTTACTGATTAGCTGGTTGCTTTTGTAGCGTTTGTTAAAATATTTCTATGATCAAAGAATCTTATTGATCACTTTTGTAGCTGGGATGTTATACCATCTTGAGATAATGCCACATAACTATTATAATTTAATTGTGCACAGTCATTAAATTATAGTGACACCTTTATCACTGAATATCTATTCCACAGTTGAGAACTAAAAAATGTAAACTCTCTAGCGTCCTTATGGTTAACGTTATGGGTGATTTGGATGAAGTATCACTTTGGTATGTGTTATGTTGTAGTCTACTGTTGATTTTAAATGGCAGGTACAAATACATATTAAGTGGCAGGTACGTGCGTAGACGTAGATGCTGACGTCTTTTCATCAATGGATAATTGCTAAGGTAATTGTTGGTGATGTAATGTGTTGGGGATAGTTGTTGCTACATAATTCATATTATTCATACTATCTAACACTAAGATAGTTACTGCAACAACGCGAGATAGTTACTGCTACGATAAGCAGTTCATATTATCTAATTATGAGATGATTGCTACTATAACAAAGTAGTTCACATCATTTAGTGAGAGGTATTTGCTACCATTATAGGTAGTTCATACTATCTAAGAGATTGTTGTTGCCACGATAAGCAGTTCATATAATCTATGTAAGAGAAATGAAGGGTGATTGTTAGATGCCAATTTATATCACCAAATGAGACTGGGAGATGGTTGTTGTCATTTAGAGGCAATTCATATTATCTGAAAAAGATGTCTGTTGAGCTTGACATAGTTCTGTGAGTTTGCCAGAAAATCCGTTTGGAACGGTGGTTGGTATCTCACTACCCTTGGCATTGGGAATGATCACCCCCTCACCCGTGTGGCACGGTATGCGTTGTCAGGATCTCACTAACGAGTGGAAGACCGTGCGGCACGGTAGGCTGGTAAGATATATTGTATTTAAAGTTTGGTATTCATTTGGATTAAATAAATGTTAGAAACTGCAGAGTAATTTGACAAATTCGATGACCCTCGATGTCAGTATTGTGTTTGTCTACTTATAAAGCAGTTCAGATGAACAATTACTTTGAAAGACAAAATATTTAGCGAAACTGATAACCAAATTGATAATTTGATAAACATTTGCTTGGTAAAATTGAATTAATTCGAAAAATTTGAAAGCCCGGTTTCTCGAGTGACGAATCGGGAAGTTGAAACTGGCCAAGCGGGTCATAACCCGACCCGTTGGAAGCGAAAATTTTTCCGGTCCGTCACAATGTTCCTTTAAAGAAGAGCTATCAAACTCCTTAGTATATAGCTTGCCCGTTTCTTGACATGGCACCATGAAGATGCTAGATCTAATTTGCCTCTAATTAACAGCTGCAGCTCGACTTCCAAGTTACTGCTCTGTTGGTTTTGTTTTGTGGTACATCTTCTATCCATCACAATTATACATGTTATCTTTGATCACCTTTTGGGATTTTAGATTCTTTAATTGTAGCTATGGGTTTTAGATTATCTGAACCCATAACTATGAGGAGTATAGTCACTATAATTGCTTTTATATTAACCGAGAATATCGAGTTTGACGACAATTGATTGGTTATAGATTGGTAGTGCCTGATATGAGTTTTTACCTATATCTATCTATATTAGAAGCTCCACACCTAATTTTTGATGTGGTTTTATGCGTGCGATAAACATGAAGTATCAAGCATTTTGTATGAAATTAAAGATCTGTCATATCCGTACTTTTTCTGGGTTTAACTAAATCCATTCGTCAAATTTTATGTTTATAGTGCCTAAAGCTCTAGTACTTGAATGTCTTTTGACGCTTCTAGACTTCTTATTAAGAAATGTTAGTACTAGACTTCTTATTAAGAAATGTTAGTACATTTATTAGTACATATATATATAAATGTATGCCTTAGTTAAAACCCTTAGGTGCTATAATAGTGGCCCATGCAGCTGGGCACGTGTCACGTTTTTGTCAAACATAAAAACTAAGAAACCGAGAGAAAAACAGGGATTTTCATCTTCTTCCCCCTTTTCTCTTTGATTCTTCTTCTTCTCTGGCAATTTTTGCATGAAAATTAAAGAATAAAATTTCAAATCGGCAAAAATCTTCTATTCTTTCTTGTCACATAATGTTAGTGGAAAAATCAGAAAGGGTGTTTGTTTAATCTCATATTGATGCATGTGTTGATTTTAATTTCAAATCTTCTGTTGGATTGATGAGAAAAGGAAAATTTAGGCTTCGTATGAACATCAGTTTTTTTTGCCGTAGTTTCTTGTCGATGTATCAAGGTTCGCCGATGTTTCTGTTGAGGTTCTGATTGGGGTTTACGAAGGGCTAAGAGAAGGAAATATGGTACAAATCTATGGGTTTTGGGTCAAGGTCTTGAGCTAAAACCAGTTGAAAGAAAGTGTCGTATGCCATTGGTTAGTAGACTGTTCATTTTGATGTCAAGTATTTGAAATGTATTGCATGATAACCATGATTCTTATTTCTTATCACTAGAAGAAGTTGATTATTACTTCAACAGAAAAACGGTGGTTTGTGCACTTGGCTTAATCTCTTGTTTGATATATTAATAAATAATTGATTGTTGTCCGAATCGATCGAATATGATTACTGCTTAAATTCTGTGATTTTTCTTGTATTGGCGTTCTACAAATCAATTCTAAGATGGGTTTGAGTGATTTCATAATTTTACTGTGTACAAGTGCATGACTAGTTTAGACTCATAAGGTGTTTGTCCTATTGCCTCTTCCCATTAGTCTATATATACTTGTTATATGCTTGTAGCAAATTTAGTGATATTACTGTGAATGCCTCCTGTTGGAGTTATTGGTGATGTTATCATATCTATAACTTCGGACCAAGTGATGAATGTCACTTACTAGTAAGGTCCTGTATTTATTTTGGTACATTGAAAGTTAAAAGAAGTATAGAAATGAGTCCTACTGCATTTAAAACTTTGATGTCATTGCTAATCTCTTTTGAGGAGCAGTGGCATTTTATATTTTGGTGCTACCGCTTCACTTAGTATCCGTATTTTTCATTCATATACGGCTATTTAGCATAGAACCTGGTTGGAATAGTTTTATGTTAACGTAATTGAAATTTAGACTTTGACTAAGAAAATGTTCCTCATTAAACCAAAAATGTTAAATAATCGAAGTACGATTTGTGGGACATGAGCACATCTCTGTGTGTTAGTGGACAAAGGAAGAGACTTAAGAAGTCGAAGTGACAAATTCTATGTCCATATATACTATGTTGGCTAGGTTAGTTGAGTACTTGCTTTACTATTGGGTGTGATGGTAAGTTAAACTTAATTGTCTTTTGAATGTGTGGCTAGGTTGAATACAAGCCGCTGATCCCAAATAGATTAATAAACTAGTTTGTATTTGATAACATCATTTAGGGAAGGCACGGGTCTAAGTATGGACACAGAAGTATTTGATGATTTTTAGTGGGGGATTGTGAATAAATGTACAGAAATGAAGTTGTACATGTTGTTGTTGGGTACATTTCGAATACAGGAGTTGTGGTTGAAGTAATGGTAATTCTAGCAAGACGTAGAGACTTAGTTCCATATAATTATGGGCTATACTCCGAGTACCGGGATGTATTCCGTAATCGGTAACTCTGAATGAGACATGTAGATGTGTTCCTTGCAATTTTGTATTGTGTGCAGATGGTCCAAACTGAAATGTCTAAAGTAGAAGTCCGGATATATATTTTCTGGTGATTTTCTTATGTGTTTTCGAATCATTATGAGTCTGAACTAACTTTGGGTGTCTTGTAATGAAATACAGTCCTCAAAATGATGTTTCCGAATTCATATTCAGTGTCTCATTCTAAATTATAGATTGCGAATCATGCTTATTCTAAGAACTATTGTTTTTCACTCCCTGAAATCCTGTGTAGTCCTGTTGGACGTCATTTTCTTACCTCATTACTCATTTAGATTGAAGGGAACTTCTTTTATTCGGTACTACATAGGTCCGTGTGAAATATCTTAATGAAATGGTTCCTCAAATTGCATACGAATCAGAATGAAAAACAAATCATTTTAATAAGTTTGTTAAGTAAATTATGTACTTCTTTGTTAATTTACATTTTCTAATTGGTAAATTTACATTTTCTAATCGGTACAAGTATATAGAATGTTTAGTATCTTTATTCTTAGAAAGGGTCTTTTGAAGTGTTGTGTTATGTTGAAAAACTGTTGAATTTAATTGAATTAGTCTGTTTGGATTTATGAATGCATATTTCCCCAACAGGACTTCCTTTATATATATTAACTTCTTTAGATTTCTACTTTAAATGTTACCAAGTCCTCGGCTGTTCAAAAACGGCAAAGATATCGACTGACTGTTTGAATAGTTTGTAGTTTATTAACAGTTTACAAGTGTTTGAAGTTCCATTTCTTATATATATATGGCTTGGATTGGATATACAACCCAGATGTAGTTTATTGTTAATTTTGAGTGGCAGGTACAGACATAGATGTTGGCATCTTGCCATTGATTGGTAGGTACTAAGGCAATAGTTTGGGATAGTCGTCGTTATGCAATTCATACTATCCAACACTAGAGATTAGTTACTGCCACATCAAGCAGTTCATATTACTTGACGTAAGAGACGAATTAGGGTCGTGCTTGATCTCTTCGAGCTACAAAGAGGGTATGTAGGCCGCTATGCGGTTCAGCACAAATGCTTAAGGTTGTTCATATCATCTGGAAAGGGTTGGTTGCTGCTTGGCAGTTCATACCATCCATTTTGGAGATAATTGTAACCTTGACAGTAAGAGGTAGTTGCAGTACTAGCTGTACATACTACCTTGAGAGATGATTGCAACTTCTTGGAGGTTGTTCATATCATCTAATGAGAAATGAAGGGTGATTGTTGGATGCCAATTCATATCACCAAATGAGACTTGGAGATGGTTGTTGCCATTTAGAGGCAATTCATATCATCTGAGAAGGGATGGTTATTGCCTATAGTAACTGTCCATACCATCCATCTAGAAATGATTACTAACTCTTTTGAGTAGTTTGTATCATTTGAAAAAGATATTCTGTTGAGCTTGACCTAGTGGTGTGAATTGCCAGGCCTACTGGGGCTCTCACCTACAGATGGTTATCCGGAAGACCGTCGCTGGAACGGTGGTAGACAACGGGACTGATCATCCCCACCCTTCGATGGAACAGTGTGTGTTGTCAGGCCTGCTAGCTCCTACTTTCGAGTGGCAACCCGAAAGACCATTAACTGTAACGATGACCGTTAGCTGTAACAACGGCAAGAGAACCTCACAGTAGAAGCGACGGAAATCATTTGTTGGACTCGATGACCCTTACGAAATTGTGGACTCTTTTGGTATACCGGGGTATACGTTATGAGACGTATGCTCAAGAGGTCCCAATTGACTTCACGACGGATATCATGAGATTTCTTAGTACTATGGTGAAGGACATATGATCAGAGAATCCTAACCCTCAAATCAGTGAGATTTCTGTTCAGCAGAGTTTCAGTATCTTAAGTTTGGTGTTTTATAAGAGATGATTGGTAATTCATATCATTTGTTGGTATCGATAAATATCAGAAATGATATCAAAACTGTAAATCAGTTGGAAGGATTCGATGACCCTTGAAATATAAAAGTTACGGTTGCATGCTTATAAAGTATTTTGAATTAAATCGATGAACATTTGCTTGGTAAGATCAAATAGGTTCGAAAAATTTAAAAGTTCGGTTTCTCGAGTGGCGTATCGGGAAGTTGGAACTGGCCTAATGGACCGAAACCCGACCCATTGGAAGCAAAAAATTTCCGGTCTGTCACAAGATCTCTAACGGGAAACTTTAGAAAAAATTTCCATGTAAAATAGATTGGTAAAATGAAGGATGAAGCATACAAAATTTGTTTATTCAACAAGTAACAGAAGAGTTGATAGACACATTTTTGTGTCTAAATTGTGCTTGATTATCTATTTTGATAGTGTTCGATTTTGTACTATTTATAATTTTTTATGTCTTTGTAGGTATTTTCGAGAAATGAAGAGTTGTGGAAGAATCAGCTCAAAAAGTGATAAAGGCGCCCATGAAAAATTACTAAAGGCACCCACCAAATTACTAAAGGCACCCATACAGTTGTTAAAGGCACCCTCCCTTTTGAATTCAAAACCGAAAAAGGCGAAAAATTAAGTTTACGTGAGAAAGTCACCTGGATTAGTTGGCAATCGTGTTTTAAGGGATTTTTAGGTGATTCCAAGTCACCAGAATCAAGATACAATCTACTAGCTTGTACACACGCAATCAGGATTGTACATGGTAACGGGTTTCCATGGAAACCGAACCGAACCGAATAGGGTAAAACCGAACCGAACCGTTTGTTAATGGAACGGTTTTGGAAAAAAAATCTAGAAACCGGTAGTCACGGCTTCGGTTTTGGTTTGGCCCAAAACCGAACCGTTATGCCATGGAAAACCGAACAATATACATCGTTGATATAAATTTTGATAGATTAAATCTACACCCTCCATTACACTTTATATATAAGCCTTTTTCTCTAACTCTCTTACCTAATTCATTTCTCTTCCAATTCTTTCAACAAACCCTAGCCTCCGCCTCCACCTCCACCTCCAGTCCTGGGAAGGCGCTAAATAGTGGTTCGTCTGGCTTCACAGGTAGTGTTTTCAAATAGTTTTCATGTCATACGTGTAATATCAGTGCATAGCCGGATTTGTATATCTTCGGTTATTCTCAAAGTGTTTATAATCTAGTGTGTTCTCAAGATAGTGCACACCCTAGTGTCTCTTCTCTGTTTCTCGATACTAAGAAATTCTTTAATACACATCTTTTTTTTCCAGGAGAATCAGACGATGATCACAATGAACTACTAGAAGCTGCAAATTTTTCTCTTAAATCAAGATGTACCCGCCTTTCAATTTTTCTTGTTCTCGTCTTTTGCTTATGCAAAAACAAGGCTTAATTTTCTTTTGTTTATGGCTATTACGGCTTGCATATCTTGCTTGCTCAGGTTCGTTTTGGAAGAAAGTTGAACCAATTTTTGCTTCTGTAAATTCAGAGAACACAACCTACTTGAGGCAACAGGTGATAAGTGTTAACCAGAGTTGATTTTGTGTGCCATTATGTTATTGCATATCTTACATATGTTGTTGTTTAAAGTCTCTCTGATCTGTTTCTATTTCTTGTGTGGACTTGGATCAGTTATGTTTTGTGAAGGAGCTTGATGAACTATTTTGTGATCTGTCTGGTGTTGAGACCCTGTGATTATTTTGGGATTCTTGTTCGACATCAGCATTCATTGTTTGTGTATAGAAGTTAGATTTACTGAGAGTTATCTTTCCTTAGCCTGTTAGCTTTGTGCAGTTTACTGTAATAGCCAATAAGAAGAATGAATGTAAAAACGAAGAATGAATGTAAAAATGTTTGTTTTTTTGATTTTTCTGAATTTTGCACCATCAGTTCCATGAAACTGACATAACCAGCCGGTTAACCGAACGGTTGGAAAAAAACGAAACCGAAAGAAAATCGAGTAAAACCGAACCGGCAGTAAATGGAACGGTTTTGGAAAACTTTTAAGAAAACCGGAAATACCGGTTTCGGTTTTGCTTTGGCCAAAAACCGAACCGAAACCGGCCATGAACAGCCCTACACGCAATCCAAAGAGTTTCACGCCGGAAAATGGGTGAAAAATCCGTTTGGGAGCCGGAAAAGGGAACACACTTTGATTCGGATTTACAATGATTTAGAGTTGATTTTGGATCTTTTTTTGAGTCCTTATCGGTTCACATGAGTTACTAGGGTTTATTAATCCTATATAAAGCAAAGAGAAGCAAAGAAAATAGGGGGGGAGAGCCACCGGAAAAAAACCAGGAAGAAAATTTTTTGCTGCTGCTGCGAAGAAGAGGAAGAACATAAGACTTTCGCTGAACTGTCATTCTTTCTGTCTCTGTTTCAGTCGTATCTTCAGCTGCTAAAGCAGTCGTATTCCTGCTGCATATACAATCCGTTCTTTTTTCTTGTTTCCTTTTATTTCTTCTGTAACACTGAGATCACTTCATTGTAACGTTTATATACGTCTCAAAACTTCTGTGTTACTCCTTTTTCACCATTGTAAGCACCTTTTGAGCAATGAAAGTCTATTTTGAGTGTGTTTCCATTACAATGAGCTAATCACCATCACTGGGGCGACCGAGGAAGCCCTTCATCCAATAATTATGGTAAATTCTATTTTAATTCTATTTATTCTATTATTCTTTTATTATTAATTGCTTGAATTAAAATTGAAAAAATGGTTTTTCTCAAATAATTGTGTTTTCTTCTGATGGGTCATACTTGGTTTTTAAACTCTTGATGTCTCATGCTCTTGATTAACAATTATTCTTTCAAAAACCTATCTTTGACATATTTAGATTAAATTGAATATAAGAATTGTTAGATGTTATCACTAAAGTTTTGGTTAATGGTGGAATCTTAAGCCCTAGTTTTTCTTCATCCATTTTAAAATCAAATTGTTTTAATTCTCTTTATTTTTTGTTATTAAAAATTAGGTCTAGAAATTAAATCTTCACAAGTCCGAGAATCGAACCTATTTTACCAATATTAAAAACTACATCAATTTTTGGCGCCGCAGACGCGGACTTGTTTTTAGATTTGTTTTTAGTTTTTCTTAGGTTAGTTAGTTTAATTAGATTTTTATTTTTACTTTGTTATATTTTACGTTTCTTTAGGTATTTCTCTTTTTGCTACAGGTTTTAGATTTTGGATTGAAAGGAAATAAAGACAAAGACTTGGAATTAAAGCTAAAGAATTGGAGTTAAAAGTTAAAGCTTAAAGAACGAAAAAGAAGAGAAGACTTTTCTTAATTAGATTTTATTTGTTTTTGTTTTTTAGAAAAGTGTATTATGATTTTAATTGTTTCTGTAATTTTTTTTTTATTTTGGACACTTCTTTTTGGACTTTCTTTTGGACATTTGGACACTTTATTTATTTCTAAACTATACAAAAGGGTATTATTAAATATAAGGGAAAGACGACAATTACGATATTGTCTCGGTCCCTCGGGTTTGCACACTGACACAGGAGTCGGTGGCCCGAGTCGACTACAACTGATTCATGCCCCGTCTAGTATGGGAGGTAAGACTCGTTCAACCCACGAATCTCCTGCAAGTGGGTTTACTGTATTCCTTCGTATTCATATATGTTGAGGAATTGAATACGGTTTTAATTTTCTAGTAAAGGGCAAGAACTGGCCATACAAGATAAGGACTCGGATTTCATCACCGTTTCCTTCTTGCCCGCTTTAGGAACACGTTATCAAACGTGAACCTAAACCTTAAAATTTTGACTAGAAAGAGACCGATAGGGTAACGAGCTTATAGGAAACTCGTTCAGAAGGACTGTATTGGTTACTTTGTTAGCCGAACTCGAAGTTCAAGAAAATTATTTTAAGTTGATTAGAGCCGCCTTGTAACCCAGGGAAAAGTTCCAAAGAGACAGGGTTATGAAAGCTCCTTAGAGCTTATCCTGTTTCTCTTCGACTTAATCTAATTCAGATAGTTCTAAGAGGTTTGCTAAAATTGTAACTAGTTGCCTTTTGAAAGAATAGAAGCTGGTCTAGAAACAATCTAAGTGGAGCCATCATGCTTTTTATTTGCTAGATTTAATAGGTTTGATTTGGTTGAGTCAGCCTTACTTGTGATTGTTAGAATTCCCTTCCAATTAGGATTTACTTTTTAAATTTTTTTTTAGTGTATGCCAAGACCGCATGAAGTCATCACTGAGCGGACTTAGAAAAGAGACACTCTAGGTCGTTTGATTAGTGAGAAACCTAGTAGTTCTGTCCCTGGAAACGAGGACCTCGAAGACTCTTTTTTTGAGGAACCTGTTTTTTTAAAATTTCATTTTGAGAACTTGCCACTGTTTGAAGAAGTTACTTCTAGTCCTTTGATAGCACCAGCAGTAACAAATTTAAAAGCTTTGTTGAACCCGACTAGGACTTCTCGTCCATCATGTGTCAAGTTAGCTGAAACTGAAGCAAACTATGAGTTGAAACCTCGGACCATACAAATGCTCCCAATCTTCTTAGGGAAAGAAAATGAAAACCCCTACTTCCATGTTAGGGATTTTGAGGAAATATGTAGTACCATCAGGATCAAGGACCTAGATGATGAATCATTGAAACTTAGACTTTTCCTTTTTCTCTAAGAGACAAAGCCAAATCTTGGCTATATAGTTTGACTTCCGAGTCAATTGAAACCTATGAATAACTTACATCTTCCTTTTTCCAGAAGTTTTTCCCTAGGCACAAAACATCATCTATTAGGCAGCAGATTTGCATATTTGCTCAGCAAGAGGGAGAGTCTTTATATAGGTATTTAGAAAGGTTCAATGACTTATTATCCCAATGTCCTCATCATGGTTTAGAAAAAGTAAGGCTAGTTCAGATCCTCTACGAGGGTTTAGATTACTTGAAAACAACCATAGTTGAGTCTTTATGCACAGGTGGGTTTGAAAATAAAACTGTCGATGGCGCGATGACATTTTTGAATGAAATCTCCGAGAAAACCCAACAGTGGGAAAATAGTAGGAAGACCCAAAGAACAATTCTTCTAAGTAAAGGGAATGTTAATAGGTTAGAAGGATCTTTTGAATCGGATGCCAAAATAGCGACTATATTGAAAAGGTTAGAAGCTTTAGAACTGAGTCAATCTAGTAGTATTGAGCCCAAACCATTTTGGGAAGGACATACTGTTGAAGAGCAAGCCTATGCTCTTTATAATAACACTAGGTTTGATAATCATCAGAAGTTCGACCCTTATTCAGAAACCTATAACCCTGGTTGGAGAAACCATCCTAACCTTTCTTGGTCTAAGGGCCAGAGTCAAGGTCAGTCTAGTAATTTTAAGGTTCCCCCAGGTTTTAGTTATGCTAAGAATCCTTCTGGACCAGCACAATTTTAAAGTCCGATAGATAAGACGATAATGAGTTTAGATGAGTTTGTTGCCTCATTGACTCAGAATACTAAAGATTTTCAGCAGTTTGTCAACCAAAGTTTACGAGAAAATCAAAAGATTCAGGCTAACAGTCAGTCTATTCCAATTTAGAAGCCCAGGTTGGTCAAATCGCTGAGTCTTTGAGAGAAAGAGAAAAAGGAAAGTTCCCTAGTCAACCACACCCCAACCCTAGAGGAGTTCATGAAATATCTTCTGGTGAGAAATCATCAAATCATGTGAACGCAATTAGAACCCTTAGGAATGGTAAAGTGGTAGATAACAAGGTAACCATGCCTGATAGTGAACATACTGTAGTTCAACCTTCTGAGCCAGAAACTGTTGAGACTGATAAAGTCTCTAATGAGCCCGATGTAGCTCCTCATAAGCCAGATTTTATGCCCAGATCCCCATTCCCACAATTGTTAGCACCAACTAAGAAGGAATCCAACTTTAATGACATAATGGTGGTTTTTAAGCAAGTCAAGATAAACCTTCCATTATTAGACGTAATTAGGCAGATTCCTACTTATGCCAAGTTCCTTAAGGACATGCGTACGCGAAAGCGAAAGCTTAGTGTAAAAAAAAAAAGCCTTTTAGCTAGTCATGTGAGTTCAATTATTCAGAACAATGTAACCCCTAAGTACAAAGACCCAGGGTCCCCGACCATTTCTTGCATAATAGGTAAATACCGTGTTGAGATAGCGTTACTTTACTTAGGAGCCAGTGTGAACTTACTTCCGTACCATGTATACCTGCATTTAGGACTTGGTGATTTGAAACCTACTCAGATGGCATTGCAGTTAGCTGATAGGTCTGTGAAAATTCCTCGTGGTATCATAGAGGATGTTCTTATTGAGGTCGATAGGTTTATTTATCCAGTAGATTTTGTTGTCCTTGATACCCAACCTGTCCCTGACCCACAGAATCAGATACCTGTGATATTAGGTCGCCCGTTTTTAGCGACATCCAATGCGATCACTAATTGTCGAAATGGTATTATGAACTTATCTTTTGGTAATATGACTATTGAGACTTAGTAAGCAACAACCTGAGATAGATGACACATGCACTGAAGAGGTGAACATGATAGGAACACTAGTTCAGGAGTCATTAGCGAACACTTTTTTAGAAGATCCATTGGAGAAATGCCTAGCCCACTTTGGGTTTGATTTTGATGATGACAGTGTAATCAATGAGGTGAATGTTTTGTTAGATTCATCCCCTTTTTTAGACACTAGTAATGGATGGAAACCTAAGTTTGAACAACTACCAGTTTCTAAGTCTACCCTAATTCCTTCTTTCTTTAGAAGAGCCTCCTAATTTGGACCTTAAACAACTACCAGATACTCTGAAATATGTGTATTTAGGCCCATCAGAGACTTTACCTGTGATTGTAGCATCCGACTTGGATAATAACCAGGAAAGTAGGATAGTGAACATGCTTCAAGATAATAAGGAATCTTTAGGGTGGACCATAACAGACATTAAGGGAATAAGTCCTACTGTTTGTATGCATCAGATTCATTTAGAGGATGATACAAAACCGTCTAGGGAGATGCAACTTCGACTTAACCCTAATATGAAAGAAGTAGTTCGAACTGAAGTGCTTAATTTGTTAGATGCGGGTATTATTTACCCAATTTCAGACAGTAAGTGGGTCATCCCCGTTCAGGTTGTCCCCAAGAAATCAGGTATCACTGTAGTTCAGAATGATAACAATGAATTAATCCCAACCCGAGTGACCACGAGGTGGCGTGTTTATATTGACTATAGAAAATTAAAAAAGGTCACAAGGAAGGATCACTTTCCCCTTCCTTTCATCGACCAAATGCTAAAGAGATTAGCTGGACATAGCCACTATTGCTTACTAGATGGTTGTTCTGGTTATCATCAAATTGTTATTGCCCTAGAAGACCAACAAAAAACTACTTTTACCTGTCCCTTTGATACCTTTGCGTATAGATGCATGCCTTTCGGGTTGTGTAATGCACCCGCTACTTTTCAGCGTTGTATGATGAGCATATTTTATGACATGGTAGAACGGTTTTTAGAGGTCTTTATGGATGATATTTTGGTATTTGGGACATCTTTTGATGAATGCTTGCATCATTTGACATTAGTGTTGACTAGGTGTAAGAAGAGAAATTTAATGCTTAATTGGGAAAAATGCCATTTCATGGTTCGATCAGGAATTGTTTTAGGGCATATCGTATCTTCTAAGGGTATAGAGGTAGACAAAGCCAAAGTTGGCCTTATTAAGACTTTACAGGTTCCCAAAACTGTACGAGATGTTAGGTCATTCTTAGGGCACGCAGGCTTTTATCGTCGATTCATTAAGGATTTTAGCTTGATTTCTAGACCTCTTTGCAATTTACTTTCAAAAGATGTTAAGTTTGTCTTTGATGATGCTTGTTTAGAGGCTTTCGAGAAGCTTAAGACTTTACTCACTACCTCCCCCATAGTTCAGGCTCCTAACTGGAACCTACCCTTCGAGATAATGTGTGATGCTTCTGATTATGCTATTGGTGTCGTATTAGGTCAGCGAGAAAACAAATTACTTCATGTGATTTACTATGCTAGTAAAACTCTGAATGATGCCCAACTGAACTACACCACCATAGAAAAGGAACTATTAGCCATTGTTTTTGCCTTAAAAAATTTTAGATCCTATCCCTTAGGTTCTAAGGTTATAGTCTTTACTGATCATGCTGCTTTGAAGTACCTTCTCTCTAAGAAGGATGCTAAACCTAGATTGATTAGATGGATCCTTTTGCTACAATAATTCTCTCTAGAAATTAAAGACAAAAAGGGTACATAAAATATAGTAGCAGACCACTTGTCTAGACTCGTTGTGGAGTCCCCTGATGATTCTTCTCCTGTGCGAGATAGTTTCATGAACAACTATTCCTTGTTTCCCAGTCACCTTGGTTCGAAAATATAGTGAATTATCTTGTTACTGGTCGAATGCCTCAACATTGGGGTAAACAAGATCGTTCTAGGTTTTTAGCCGAGGTGAAGCATTTCTTTTGGGACGATCCTTATTTGTTTAAGTATTGTCCAGACCAAATTATTAGGAGATGTATACCTGAGAGTCACCAGTCCAGTATTATTTCCTTTTGTCATGATCATGCTTGTGGAGGTCACTTTAGTGCTAAGAAGACTACTACCAAGATATTGCAGTGTGGATTCTATTGGCCGTCATTGTTTAAAGACTCCCACAGTTATTATGTGCTTGTGAGCGTTGCCATAAGTTAGGAACCATTTTTCGTAGAAATATGATTCCTTTGAACCCTATTTTAGTTATTGAGGTATTTGATGTGTGGGGCATTGATTTTATGGGTCTTTTTCCTAATTCTTTTGGTTATTTTTACATCCTTGTCGTCGTAGACTATGTGTCTAAGTGGGTAGAGGCGGTTGCGTGTAAACAAACGACCACAAGGTTGTGGTCCAGTTTTTGAATGATAACATATTTGCACGTTTTGGTACACCGCGAGCTATAATTAGTGATGGAGGGTCACACTTTTGTAATCGACCGTTTAAGCTTTTAATGAAGAAATATGGTATCACCCACAAAGTAGCTACCCCATATCACCCATAGACTAGTGGTCAAGTAGAGGTTTCCAACAGGGAGATAAAACGTATTCTAGAGAAAACAGTTAATCCTATTAGGAAAGATTGGTCGTTGAGGATTACTGATGAGTTATGGGCTTACCGTACCGCTTTTAAGACCCCCATTGGAATGTCACCCTATCGTCTAGTTTTTTAAAAGGCATGTCACCTGCCCGTCGAGTTAGAACATAGAGCATATTGGGCTGTAAAGCAGTTTAATTTTTCACTTGACAAAGCAGGAGCTCACAGGAAGCTCCAGCTCAATGAGTTGGAAGAGATTCAGAAAGATGCATATGATAGTGCTAGGGAGTATAAGAACAAAATGAAACTTGTGCATGATAGAAATATTTTAAGAAAGTCATTTTCTCCAGGTCAAAAAGTTCTTCTGTATGATACTCGTTTTGCATCTATTCCCCGGGAAGTTATGCTCTCGGTCGACCGGTCCTTTTGTTTTTCGCACTATCTTTCCTCATGGTGCTATTGAGATTGAGACTCAAGATGGTAGAAATCCTTTCAAGGTTAACGGTCAGAGATTGAAACCATTTTTAGAGCCTTTTCCTACAAGTGATGTTGAGGAGGTCCCTCTGGAGGACCCTGCTTACTCTGATTGACCATCAGGGTTGTTTTTGTATATTAGTAGATTTTTGTAGGTTGTTAGGTTGTTAGGTTTTTATCTTTTTATTTTATTCTCCATAGAAGGATTGCTACGCTTCACTCAGGTACTATCTTTCTGACTTACCTCTTTGTTCCTCTTTTTACTTATCTATTGGTACTGCTCTTTATTTTGAAACATTGAGGACACTCTTTGATTTAAGTTTGGGGGTAAGAGAGAAACTTTTTAGTGCAATAATAAAAACTCCAAAATTTAGGAGCTTGTGAACACTTCAGGGTGACACTAACCATTCTAGGTAGATGGAAACTTAGCTCTTTTTCTATAGGAATTGGTGTGCCTAGTTAAATGGTCTATTCATAAAAGGACAGAGTTCAGGTGTTAGAAATGACATGATACTCGTCACCACATCTCGGAGTCTATCTCGACCATATCACTTTCTGTTTTTAGTTTTGCAATTTTGTGTTTCTCTAAGTGATTTGATGGGGCCTAGTATCCCGTCAGGATGAAATAGAGTGCTTTGAGATCAAGCCCCATTATTGCATTTTAATTTATTTTTTTAAAAAAAGAGAGAAATAGAATATTGACACTTTGATAGCAATATGTGTGTGTTCTCCCTGTCTCTGTCGCTTAAGCAAGCGTGGAACGCAGGATCCATGGGAACTATCATGTAAGATGCTGATAAGAACCATGCGCTTGGATTCAATGTGATCCAATCATATTGTCAATATATTTATTGTTTTATTTTCAATAAGTCGATCGCTGGAACCCGTGTATATACCAGTTGAATTGATATTAGTATTAGTTTTAAGACCAGTGGGTGTGTATCTCAATTCATTAGGTTTCATCCTGGCACTGAACTTCAGACATATATGGGAAACACTGTTCACCTTAGTCAACACGTGCAACCTTCATATTTTCCATGTCTATCTTCTAAATATTTTCATGTGATTGAACTGTGATAGATTCCGAGTCTTGTGGTTGAAAAATTATCTGAGTAGAGCTCTGTTGTCTTATATATGAATTTTAGTATGCTTGAGTAAACACTCGTGTACATCAATTGGACTCATATAGGTTAATGATTCCCATAGCCGAAGAATTGAGTAAGCAAACTAAATAGCTTGTTTAGTGACTATCCTTAATCGTTCACGAGTTGCTAAAATCTGTAGTAAAGGTTTTGTGGGTATACCTCTTGTAAACCCTCACAAGACAAAACTCGTCCACTAGGGACACCTAGGGGTTTAAAGGCTTATTACATATGCTAAATGTAGTCGCGATTCCGGCGAAAGTGAGTTAGAATTTTATTTCTAGATAGATTTGCTCGAGGACTAGCAAATAGTAAGTTTGGGGGTATTTGATAGACACATTTTTGTGTCTAAATTGTGCTCGATTATCTATTTTGATAGTGTTCGATTTTGTACTATTTATGATTTTTTATGTCTTTATAGGTATTTTCGAGAAATAAAGATTTGTGGAAAAATCGGTTCAAAAAGTGATAAAGGCACCCATGAAAAATTACGAAAGACACCCACCAAATTACTAAAGGTACCCATACAGTTGTTAAAGGCACCCTCCCTTTTGATTTCAAAACCGAAAAAGGCGGGAAATTAAGTTTATGTGAGAAAGTCACCTGGATTAGTTGGCAACCGTGTTTTAAGGGATTTTTAGGTGATTCCAAGTCACCAGAATCAAGA
>JAJJMC010019566.1:2818890-2868956 GCA_023531435.1 Papaver californicum
GAACTGTCATTCTTTCTGTCTCTGTTTCAGTCGTATCTTCAGCTGCTGAAGCAGTCGTATTCCTGCTGCATATACAATCCGTTCTTTTTTCTTGTTTCCTTTTATTTCTTCTGTAACACTGAGATCACTTCACTGTAACGTTTATATACGTCTCAAAAATTCTGCGTCACTCCTTTTTCACCATTGTAAGCACCTTTTGAGCAATGAAAGTCTATTTTGAGTGTGTTTCCATTACAATGAGCTAATCACCATCACTGGGGCGACCGAGGAAGCCCTTCATCCAATAATTGTGGTAAATTCTATTTTAATTATATTTATTCTATTATTCTTTTATTATTAATTGATTGAATTAAAATTGAAAAAATGGTTTTTCTCAAATAATTGTGTTTTCTTCTGATGGGTCATACTTGGTTTTTAAACTCTTGATGTCTCATGCTCTTGATTAACAATTATTCTTTCAAAAACCTATCTTTGACATATTTAGATTAAATTGAATATAAGAATTGTTAGATGTTATCACTAAAGTATTGGTTAATGGTGGAATCTTAAGCCCTAGTTTTTCTTCATCCATTTTAAAATCAAATTGTTTTAATTCTCTTTATTTTTTGTTATTAAAAATTAGGTCTAGAAATTAAATCTTCACAAGTCCGAGAATTGAACCTATTTTACCATTATTAAAAACTACATCAGGAGTATTACATAGAAGGTATTTTAATTAGATTTTAGTTATAACCCACTAATATAGATGATGATGTGTTTCTTTGTTCATGCGAGTGTCATACCCTCTACCTACTTTTGTATTTTTATATTTTTCTGCATTTTCTATGACATTTAACTCAAAGTCACGGCATAGCCTCTATTCGTACTATAAGCTAAATTTATTTGGTTATGGATGTACAATCCAAGTTGTAGGGTGTTATGGTCCTGATCATGGGCTAACTGTGGATATTGACGACTTTTAGACCTTGGATATAAACAATATGTTGAGCATTACTGATCTTCAAGATATCATGAGATCAAGGGAATGCTTTAACCCTGTAAAGAGGAGTTTGGTAGGTTCATGTACTTAAGATTAAATAGTTCTGCTCTTACATCGAGAAAACTTTTAAAATTCTGTTATGCGATCAAGATGATTCTGAAGAGCAGAACCAATAGGTTATTCATGATTTTATACTTTATCCTGTTGTATACTTTTGCTTGATTACTATCTATTAGATATTTTTTCTTCTGTCTTTTGAATCATACTTATCACGTTTTATTATGAAGTTGATGTTATTGTATATATGTGGTGTATTGGTGAACCATTTCACATCGTAAACTTATCAATATGACATATTGTGACAGCTCAGGTGAATAGAGCAGTCATATGAGATCTGCAAGTTTTCTTTTGAGAGGTTTTAACTTATCAATATGACATACTGTGACAGCTCAGGTGAATAGAGCAGTCATATGAGATCTGCAAGTTTTCTTTTGAGAGGTTTTAATATGGGATTCTAACTTTTTTTTTTTCTTTTGTGAAATTATTTCAATTAATGTATTGTCAAGGTCATGGCTTTTAAATCAGCTGAAAGTGGAAAATGATATCTCCTGTAAACTTTAAATTAAGTATTTGCTCAACGGAAATATATTCCACCTGAGCATTTAAAACTCAAATGCCATGGTTCCTTTGGTCTTTACATTGGTCGGTGCAATTTAACTTATGTTTAAGTTGATATATATGAGCCCTACAGAGTAGGGCGTGCCACTAGTAACTTCGATATATGGTCTTTTTTATGACACCTTATTACAAGGTCCGTAATGTGGTTTGACGAGTATAAGCATGTTTACAGGGAAAAAATGCATTTTAAATCGTTTTTTTTATTAAAAAACAGCCCAATAACAGTTATAATATATGTGTCAACGTGAAAATAGTTCTAAACAATGTCTTTTTTTTAACTACATAAATTTAGAAAACGATAGTATTATTTTTAAGTTACTATTATTATTATTTTACTTTTTTATTTTCTTATAAAAAGTTTTTAGTCTTTATTATAATTTTAAGAAAAACTTTATTCTTTTTACTTTTTATGTTTTTATATTTTTATACTTCCACTTATTCATAATTTTCTAATTAGATTCTAAAATTAGAATGTATTATATTTATTTTATTTTTATTCCAAACATTATTTACTAAACTACGTGTAGTTCAAATATATGATATTGTGTGTGCCAAACAGACCCTCAGTGTTATTAGTATTAGACTATTGGTGTAGACACTGGTGAAAAAAGTCATAATTTGTTGTTTCTGCAACAATGAAAAACACTAAACAGAAGAAATGGTTAAGGTTAAGAAATCTCTGATTTATAAACACACAATGGACAGAGCCACCTGCTTAGCAAATTGTCTTTAACACAATAGTCCACGGGTACTCCTCAAGAATGAGAGATGTTATACCCCAACGGTGGAGATGTGTCCAGGATAGAACTGCCCGTTATGATTTGTATAAGCACAATACAAATCACCCTCAAACGAACTTAACAACAAGATAGTGGAAGGGAAATAAACAAGCAATGTGCGCAAAACAAAGCAAGAAGAGGGGAAAAGAGCTAGGGATAGTAGCCTGCTCTGGAGTACTTTGAAATGAAGAATTCTGTTTTCTTTTATAGGTAAAGATGGAGTAAAATCAGTGAAGTAACAAATGAAAATAAATTTTATATTTAATAAAAAATTTATGTGCAAAATTTAATTTTGAAACGGTAATAAAACGGTCAAAATTTATTTTTCATTATGACAAGATTTATACTCGCCGGGTCAGACGCCCCCACATTTAAAACAGAATTTAATGAAATATTTGTTCAAAAAAAAAGGTAAGTCTTGGTTGGCCCGCACCCTCAGCTACGCCCGCACCCGCAACCACAGTCACATCCACAGCCGCAAGTCCGCAAGTCCACAAGTCCACAAGCACGCAAGCTCGCAAGCACGAAATCCGCAAGCCACAAGCTCGCAAGCCGCAACCGCAAGCGTGCGTGCTTCGGTGCGAAGCACCGCACATGTGTGAAAAAGTATGTTTGCTCTAACTAGACCATTGCCTTAGTCCTCCCCCAACCACATAAGCTTCTAAACCCTAAGGGCCCTCCTTAGATGCAATTTTTGTGGTAATAAAGAGAGGATTCATCTTTAGTCTCTCCAATGTGGGACTAAAGGTTCATTTACAAAAGTGAAAATGAGCTAGTGTTCCTTAGTGACCCATTGGTCCTAAGATCCATTCCTACCAAGACCAATAAATCATTTTAAGTTTATTTTCTCCAACAATCCCCCACATGAATGAAAACCAGATGAAAATCAGAAAGCGATAAATACCACTTAGGCAATAGGTGTCCATAAGGTCTTGAACCTTTTCTTAGTGAGAAATTACCGGAACTACTTGATGGACAGTGAACGCGGTGTATTGAACTGCCATCGTTTGGTGTAGTTCATAAATAACTTCCACGCATGATATCTCTCTAGGTGCTGTCAAGTTCGTGCTGTTGTGTCGATTTTGGCCCTGGACGTATCCCGTTTCTCAGAATGCTCTAGAGAATCAACTCAGTTCTCATAGGAAGTGGACCACTTCCTCATTCAGATAGGTGAGTTCTATAAAGAGTTTTTACACCCCACTTCAATCTTAAATTGAAACTATAGAACTCATTAAGACTTAATAGAAAGTCATCCTCAATTGCAGTCATACTATCACGTCTACACCATAGGGAAGGGACAGAGAATGAAATTCTCTGATAGTGTTTCCTTTAACCCACCAAAAATTAGTTGTCTCAATTGAAACCTTGATCTTGGGATCTCCAGTCAGCAATGTTGAGTATCCTTCATGGAAAGTTTATTTGATGAGCTTAAGCCCCATCCCCCTCGATGCATTACTAACTATCTCCTTGGAAAAACCTTTCGTCAAAGGGTCCGCGATATTCTCCTTAGACCTCACAAAGTCAACAGAAATAACGCCAGTTGAGATTAATTGCTTTAGGGAATTGTATCTTCTACGAATGTGTATAGACTTCCCATTATAGTTGCTGTTTTTAGCATTAGCTATTGCAGCTTGACTATCACAATGTATAGATATAGCTGGCACAGGCCTATACCAAAGAGGAATGTCTTCTAAAAAGCATCTTAGCAAAGCGGCTTCATCTCCTTCTTTATCTAACGCAATAAACTCTGATTCCATAGTGGATCGAGCTATACATGTCTGTTTGGAACTTTTCCAAGATACATACCCGCATGCTAGAGTGAAAACATATCCCCTCATAGACTTAGACTCCTCAGAGTTTGATATCCAGTTTGCATCACAAAATCCTTCAAGGATCGCAGGGTATTTCTCATAACTTAAACAAAAGTTTAAAGTGTACTTTAAGTACCTTAACACTCTAAAAAGTGCATCCTAATGCTCCTGCCCTGGATTACAGGTATACCTACTCAACCTACTCACAACATAAGCAATGTCTGGTCTCGTGCAACTCATCAAATACATCAGACTTCCTATAACACGTGAATATTCAAGTTGTGAAACTCCGTTACCCTTATTCTTTTTGAGTCTACAACAAGGATCATAAGGAGTACAAGCAGATTGACTATCAAACTGGTTATATTTCTTAAGCACAGATTCAACATAATGGGATTGACTAAGACTATATCCAATAGAATTTCTTCTAATTTTCATCCCTAAGATCACATCATCGGGGCCTAAGTCTTTCATGTCAAAGTTCTCATTTAGCATGCTCTTATTGGAATTAATTACATCCATGTTTGTACCAAGTATAAGCATATCATCAACATACAAGCATACAATCACACAGACATTATTCACAAGTTTAGTATAAACACACTTGTCAGATTCATTGATTTTAAAACCACTAGAAATCATTACATGATCAAATTTTTCATGCCATTGTTTAGGTGCTTGTTTCAAACCATACAAGGATTTTCTTAGTTTACAAACTTTTTTTTCACAACCTTTCACTACAAATCCCTCAGGTTGGTCCATATAAAATTCTTCATCTACTTCACCATTTAGAAAAGCTGTTTTTACATCCATTTGATGTATCTCTAAGTTATGAATGACAACAATAGCAATTAACATCCTAATGGAAGTAATTCTCGTACAGGTGAATAAGTATCAAAGAAATTTACACATTCTATCTGTTTATAGCCTTTAGCTACTAATCTAGCTTTGTATTTTTCCACAGTTCCATCTACCTTACCTTTCCTTTTGAAGATCCATTTACAACCTAAGGGTTTACACCCTAGAGGTAAATCTACAATCTCCCAAGTATCATTCTGTATAAAGGTAATGTCTGATTAGTGGAAGGGACATCTAGGGGATCAACATAAATCATGCGAGATTCAGATTTCAATGGAAACACATTTTCAAAGAACACAGCATCCCTAAATTCCATAATAGTATTCACACCAATTTCAGATATTTCAGAACTCAACCATAAATCTATATGCAGTAGTATGTTCAGGATACCCTATGAAGACACAGTCAACAGTTTTGGGTCCTATCTTGGTTCTCTTAGGTGGAGGAATGGACACCTTAGCCAAACACCCCCACACTTTAAAGTATACATAAGAAGGTTGTCTACCTTTCCATGACTCATATGGAGTTTTGTCTGATCCTTTAAAGGGCACTCTATTCAAGACATAGCAAGCTGAGAGGACAACCTCCCCCCATAAGTTTGCAGGTAGTCCTGAACTAATTAACATGGCATTCATCATCTCCTTAAGGGTTTGGTTTTTCCGTTCAGCCACACCATTAAATTGTGGTGAATAAGGAGGGGTTACTTCATGTATAGGAATTACATACTCACCACCACGCTCAGACCTAACAGTTTTAATGGTAACACTCATTTGGTTTTCAACTTCTAGTTTATATATATTAAAGGCTTCTAAGGCATCATCCTTACCTTTAAGTAAATATATGTGACAGTACCTCGTACAATCATCTATAAAAGTGACAAACCATTTCTTACCACCTCTAGTTTGAACTGATTTCATGTCAATTAGGTCTGAATGAATTAATTCAAAGGGTTTAGAATTTCTCTGAATATTTTTCCTATAAGTTTTTTTTAGCATATTTTGATTCTACGCATATTTCACATTTGTGTTCATTTTCCAAACTAAATTTGGGTATGCAGCCTATGCTAGCCAGTTTTTTCATTGATTTATAGTTTACATGACCAAGTCTACCATGCCAAACATTCCATGACACACAAACATAAGAAGAATCAATTTTATTCATTTCAACAGAGGTTACATTCAGTTTGTAAAGACCCTCAGTCTTATAACCTTTTCCTACATATTCCTTACCGTTAGTGACAATAACTTTCCCAGATTCAAAAACAAGTTTAAAACCCTTATCATCTAAAACACCACAAGATACAAGATTCTTTGCAGATGTCCGGAACATGAATAACTTTATTCAATGTGAGAGTTTTTCCAGAAGTGAGCTTTAGCCCAACTTTTCATTTTCCCGCAACCTGTGCTGCGGTGAGTTACCCATGTAGAGTTTCTCCCCTTCCCCTACCTTCTGATAGGAGGTGAACATATCTCTGTTTCCACAGATATATTTGGTAGAACAAGAGTCTAACCACCAGTCTCTCACATTGGTTACCAAATTGACTTCAGATGTCGTGCCAGAAAACTCGTTCTTGTTGCTATTAAATCCTTACGTTTTCTACAATGCATTGTTATATGGACAGGAATTCCTCAAACATAACACACAGCTTTAATTTTACCAATGCCAGATTTGGGTTTCGGAAATGTACCTTTCTTGTGCGGACCAGGCTCGCGGTTGATGCGATCACCCTTTTCAGTCTTGTGTTCAATCACATGAGCCTTGTTGGACATGTCCCTTGCGGAAGATATGTTCTTGTCTTTGGAGCACATCAATTCTTCCACTTGTATGTTCTTATCCAATTCAACCATACTGACTTCACCAGTTTCATGTCTCAATCTTCGTTTGTATTCAGACCAGGAAGAAGGTAATTTCTCAATCACTGCATACACTTGAAACGTTTCATCTATCACCATACCTTCAGTAATAATTTCATTGATAGTGCGCTGAAGTTCAAGGAATTGGTCAACCACAGATTTGTCATTTTCCATTTTGTATTCCAGGAAACTAGCTACCAAAAACTTCTTACTACCAGCAGTTTCCGCTTCATATTTTGCTTCTAAGGCAGCCCGTAAGTCAAACGCAGAAAATTTTTCTTTTGCGTTATAGAAATCATAAAGTGCATCTTGTAAACAGTTCAGAATATGGTTTTTGGCCATATAGTTCTGTCTACTCCAACTTTCTAACTCTCTTTCATTTCCCGCATCATTTAAAGTCTCATCAAAGGGTTTCAGAACTAATTCATCTAACATGTGAAAACTCAGAAAGAACAACATCTTGGATTGCCATCTTTTGAAATCTTTGCCATTGAATTTTTGTGGTCTGTCAACATCACTGTTAGCCATTGAAAACAGAAGAAATAGATATTGTGTTAAGATTGTTGTTTCTGCAACAATGAAAAACACTAAACAGAAGAAATGGTTAAGGTTAAGAAATCTCTGATTTATAAACACACAATGGACAGAGCTACCTGCTCATCAAATTGTCCTTAACACAATAGTCCACGGGTACTCCTCAAGAATGAGAGATGCTATACCCCAACAGTGGAGATGTGTCCAGGATAGAACTGTCCGTCATGATTTGTATAAACACAATACAAATTACCCTCAAACGAACTTAACAACAAGATAGTGGAAGGGAAATAAACAAGCAATGTGCGCAAAAACAAAGCAAGAAGAGGGGAAAAGAGCTAGGGATAATAGCCTGCTCTGGAGAACTTTGAAATGATGAATTCTGTTTTCTTTTGTAGGTAAAGATGGAGTAAATTCAGTGAAATAATAAATGAAAATAAATTTTATATTTAATAAAAAAATGTATGTGCGAAATTTAATTTTGAAACGGTAATAAAACGGTCAAAATTTATTTTTCATAATGACAAGATTTATACTCGCCGGGTCAGACGCCCCCACATTTAAAACAGAATTTAATGAAATATGTTTTGTTCAAAAAAAAGGTAAGTCTTGGTTGGCCCACAGCCTCAGCTACGCCCGCACCCCCAAGCATACTCATTCCCGCAGCAAGCGTGCGTGCTTTGGTGACATGTGTGAAAAGTATGTTTGCTCTAACTTGCCCATTGCCTTAGTCCTCCCCCAACCACAAAAGCTTCTAAACCCTAAGGGCCCCCTTAGATGCAATTTTTGTGGTAATAAAGAGAGGATTCATATTTAGTCTCTCCAATGTAGGACTAAAGGTTCATTCACAAAAATGAAAATGAACTAGTGTTCCTTAGTGACCCATTGGTTCTAAGATCCATTCCTATCAAAATCAATAAATCATTTTAAGCTCATTTTCTCCAATATAATTTAACATCAACACTATTAAGCAGCATAACATGCATAGTTGTGCTAGAAACACTGAAATGTTCCCGACAACGAATTAGACTTTTCCCTTCAGCTTATGCTGTCTTTTTTATTGCCCGAACTCGGATCAAGTAGCTCGGAGCATTTAATCAAATATAAAAATAAATGATTTAAATAAATTATTCATTCACAAACTATTGCACTGAGTTTCTTCTCCATAAGAGAACTACCACTCTAGACGCATTATGCTTGCCACACTTGTAAATCCCAATGTCTCATAGTCTCATGTCAAGCAAATTGAAAATGTTCTTGTCTGAATCCTGGATCAGCAAGTGCTATATATATTATGATCTAACTAGAGTGAAGAAGTGATGAACTTGTGATTTACGGGAATGTCAAAATCAGTTGATGGTTCATTACTGATCAACTTTTCAATCTCTACCACAAACTTCTTCATTGCTGGTCCTCCCAAACAAACTGGCACCAAAATACCATCTTCTCCTTTGTTGTTCTTGAATGGTATATAAAAGCTTGCTACCCCAGGTATAGCCCCTACACCACCTTTCGCTGGCCCACCATACACTGCTTTCCCCCACCCGAAATCCACGTCTCCAAATCCAGCACGTGTTACATCTGAAACAAGATATGCTCGCACAACTGCAAAATGTGGTCGTCCATTTGTCACCATAAGATCGGCCAATGATCTCATATACTCTTCCGTCACTTCTCTCTTGGCTTTCTTCACCAACTCTAGTGCATATCCTAAAGGATTCTTGCTCAATTTCTTTGCAGTTGATATTGCCACTGGAAACGCAAAGGCATTACCATAGAATCCATCTGGAATTGGTGGATTGAACTTCCCACGTACATTTGCGATGCAGATCATTCGAACTTCTTCCTCGGGATCTGGACCAATTGCGATGGTACGACATCTCCAAAGACAGGCTGTGAGCATTTCAAAAGTGGAACATGATCGAATATGAGATGGTACATGTTTTCTAAGGGCAGCCATTTCTTGGGGACCAAAGAAGAAAGAACGGTGTACCATATCATCTAGAGGGATGAGAGTGTTTTTCGTATCTGGTACCACATCATACTCACGATGGGCAAATGTGGTTTGGGGGGGATCTCGGGCATTTAGGATGTGCCTTTGCCAAACGGGTAAGATTGATGGGGCGAGTGCACCTCGAGCAATTTCACTTAGAGCTGTCATAAATTGTACTAAACCTTGGGCATCACTCATAGTATGGTTGAGTCGAATTGCTAAAATGAATCCTCCACAGAGTAGTCGGGTAACCTGTTATCATCAACAATTAAAATAAACAAGTCAGAAAAGTTATCATAATTTATGTTGCTTTTTATATAGAATTCACTTGAGAATGCATAGCGGTTGTGTGTTTTCTTCATTTCTAAACGCACGACCTCTTGGTAAAGATAACCCGGAATCGGAATATCCCTAGGTATTTCAAGCTGTTTCAGTCATGAAACTAAACAAATATATTAAAAGAAAGCAGTTAACTAAGAGAGCTGATTCTTTGATTTAAATTCATGACATAATTTTTGACTTTGATTTATCCACTATTAGGTGTAAATAGATAAATGGATGGTATTAAGATGAGATTTTAAAAAACAAGAAAAATATTATAACCATCCATCTATTTATATCACATGGTGAAGAAATCAACCACTTTTGGCAAATTAAGAACATTATAACCAATTTAAATTTAAAAGCATTATGTGTGGAATAACTGTGGTATATAACCCGTCCAAATCTCACCTGAATCAACAAGAGAGGGCAATCTAGCACATCCCCGGAACCCGGAACATCGAAAATGAGCTCTTCCAAACAAGGGAAAGGTGGTTGAAGTGCATCTCCAAATTCATCAAGACGAACATCTGCATCAGCTTCAATGAACATGACACCTTTGCCATTGCATTCTACCACTAATTTCCTCCCAGGTGCTTCTCTTAGCCTACCAGCAAACGGGTAGTAAAAAACAAGAGAATCGGCTAACGCTTTCCTTATGACATTGACAGGGTCTTTCCCACTTGCCAAAAAAGCGTCATTTTTTCGATAGAACTGAATAACAGGAATTTGAAAACGAAGACCTTCTTGATCATCAATATCAGAAAGGTACTTAAATTCATGAGGTGTTGGTTTAGCTGGACTAATTAGTTCGGGTTCCCGTCTTTGTACCTTGAATACAAGAGACGTTGATGAAGAAGCCATGTGTATTATGTATATGTTTGGCGATGGACTGAACAAGGATATTGGTCTAGCAAGAAGATAAGAAGAGAGTCTTAAGCTACAAAGAGCGAAAGTAGTTGTGTTGTTTGATTTTGGAGATAAGAGGCATGATTATTTATAGACATGAAGAGCTGCTACGGTAGTATGAAAAATTTAGGAGTTCAATGGAATAATTATTATGGTTGCGGACCCACGTGAGTCGCTCAATTCTTGTATGAAGTTGCAGTATGAACTTCTTGGATGGTTCACATTTTATTTTATTCTGAAAAACGGAACTAGCTTATAAGTTTACTTAGACTTAGACTCCAGTCGTGGGAGTCTTTGCCACGGAATTTCTTTAACGCGCCCCTTATTTTTTTTCTTCCATTAGTATTAAGTTTTGAACTAACTACTTTTGTTTTTATTATAGATGTTAAGTTTGTCGGATGAATTGATTTTGAAATTTTCAGTCCAACGACTCTTGTCCGCGTCAATTAACCGGAAGATTAACAATGGAGGCAGAGTATAGGATGTCCAGCACTGGTGCCTAGTTGGCAGTTCAGCATACGGAGAAAATTAGAGTATTCATCTAAATAAAATGGTCAATTAATTCGTGATTAAGAGCAAGTACTATGGTTTGCTTGGTAACCCATTTTTTTTTTTCTTACAATTTAGTAATGAGCAACTACTGTACTAGTAAAATTTGTTAGATTGTAATAATTAGCCAAGTCATGGCTTACCAGAACTACACATGTTCTAATTTACATGCCGCTGCAGCCTTGACAGCTCCACTGCCGCTGTCTGCAAGGATACCCATTACAGTAGTACACTAGTACTAATTTCAGAGCATTGAATACGCTATTGATTTCTTTTTTTTTTCTGAAGTAATCTCCACCACCATCAAAGTAGGAAATAGCAGGTAAACTTTTTTTACCTGCAGAGATCTCTAAACAAGAATCAGGAATGGAGCCACCTCATTTTGATGTCAATGTCAACAAGCAAGCATGATCTGTAGGTAGTATTTGCCTCAGCTGGGAGATCAGCAATAAACTTGTGCCCACTTATATTATAGGAAGTAGTCAGGAGTTCTGCGAGTCAGATCTAGCTCTTCTCTCCTTAAAGCTGGCTCAAACTGGATGAATATGTGCCCTCTGCAGTTATCAACTTCCAAGATAGATGCCATGTTTCCACAAGGGTAGCAATGGTTAGGTATACTAATATGGTAACCACTTTTTGTTCATGTCCCCAATTGAATCCCTCCAGATAAGTTGACGCACTCTCGCGATCAGCTTTAAATTGTTGGTATGGTTAAATTGCTCAGACCATAGGAGCTCACACATAGGCACTTCATGTGGAAGTGTGGAACTTATTGAACACGGTCAAAATTTCATAAGTTATCAAAGGGTCTCTATAGACAGAGACAGTCCACCATGCAGACACAATATTACGATTCAACCAAAGCTGTGAATGGAAAATAGCCGAAGAGATCCATGAGGGTTTTCCGTACATTAGCATTGCCATGCTTCTGTAGGCATTCGTCATAAAACCCGTAAACCTGCATAATCTGACGACTTTTATGGTTTCCTTGGAGAATTGTAATTCGCTGAGGGTAGCACACTTCAGAGCCACCAGCAGCGTTACAGTTTCAACGTAATAATAGGGATCCACATAATCTCTCATAAACAAGTATCTGGTATCTGGACACTTCCTCCAATTCGGAGAAGTTCTGTAACATCATGAAACTGCCATGAATATCACCACAAATGGTGACAGGGCCTTTTACTGGCTGTACATTGTTCTCTTTCATGAGACCTTTCCAATTATTCTGTATGTTTTCCACTATTATTGACACCCCCGAGGAGATGATTTTTAATGTATCAGAAACCTGAGAGATTTCATCATTTCTCTATCTTTATCATCAGTGCCAGTTTCATCTTCGTCGCAGGACTCATGATCACACTGTCGAATCGTCCTTCAAATCTGCAATACAATAACCATCTTCAAAACTTTCAGAGTCCAATTCCAATCTCTTGACCTTCAATTTATAACTTATATAAACTAATATACAACATCATTTAGATAAACTAGTTTCACCAGTAGTCCAAGCAAGAACAAGTCCCATCTCTAAAATGGTGAAACCTATTTCTGTCTCTAACAATTATCCCTCTCCCATATATTTTCGATATAAGCTTAGTACTTTCATGACAATCGCTACAAACCCGAAGATTCTTCATAATTATAATTGGTATACCTGAATTGCAAGGTATCTTTATAAGTGAAAAAGCAATTGCAAGCCTTTCACTATGATAACTAAGAGCATCTTCTTTCTCCTCTTCTTCGATGTCAAATAAAACTTCTTTTGTCATTGATTTATGCCCATATGCGTTTAATCTCTTACTAATCTCTTCAAGCTTCACATAAATTTCTCTTGAATTTGGGTGTGTTTTATCTCCCATCAAAAACTCATGTAAGACTCCATCAATCTCAATCAAACTAGAACCAGGCAATTTACTTACACCCAAATTTTTCATCACCTTTCTCACTTCCTTTACACTATCCCATCTATTTATCTTTGCGTACATATTTGACAAGAGTACATAATTCCCACTAGTTCTTGGTTCTAATTCTATCAAGTTTCTCAGAGCCAGTTCCCCTAACCCCAAATTTTCATGAACCCTTGATGCTCCAAGTAAAGACCTCCACAGAACTGCATTAGGCTTCATCGGCATGGTCAAAATCATTTTGTGAGCCTCGTCGAGACGCCCACCACGAGCCAAGAGGTCCACTAGGCAAGCGTAATGCTCAAGCTTTGGTTCGATCCCATAAACATCTTTCATGGAGTTAAAACAATTATAACCATCCTCAACCAATCCAACATGTGCACAAGCACACAGAGCAACTACAAATGTTATGTCATCCGGTTGTACCTTGGCGACTTTCATTTTATTAAACAGGCTAAGTGCTTGGTGACCATATCCATGCACTGCGAATCCCCGAATCATCACATTGTAACATAATATATCCTTTTCAGGAATTTGATCGAACAGTTGATTCGCGAAATCAAGACACCCACATTTCGCGTACATATCTATCAATGAGGTAACAACAAAACGATTTAGCTTTAAATTGTTCCTCAATATGTAAGAATAAGCCCATGAACCTTGAGTAACAGCTCCTAACTTAGCACAAGCAGTAATTACAGCAACAAATGTGACTTCATTAGGGCTACATTGTAATAATAACACTTCATTAAATAAAAACAAAACCTCAATTGATAAACTAGTTATATCATGTTCATCAATAGAAGTAGTAGTAGTAGATGCAGTGGGTGTAGTAGTTGGATTAGCATAAGCAGCTAAGATAGAATTCCAAGTAGCTAAATCTGGTTTCTTGATTTGATTAAACAAAAATCTAGACAAACCCAAGTTACCAAATTTAGAGTAAAAATTTACTAAAGAAGCTTGAACAAAATGATCAACTGTGTTGGGTCCAAGAAATTTCAAGACATGAGTATGAAGAGCTCTACCATGATGAAGCCATGATGGATGAGAACCACAAGCTTTAAGCAGAGACGGATAAGTGAAATTATTTGGTTCAAGAGTTTTATGAGATAGAATTTGTGAGTAAAGAGAGAAAGCAATTTGGGGATTGTCATTAGAAGTAAATGAAGATATAAGAGTATTAAATAAGAAGATTGATGGGTTAGAAATTTGGTTGAAGATTGTGAGGGAGTAAGTTAATGAAAGAGTTGATGAATAGAGAAGGATTCTACTAAGAGGGAATGTATGAAGTATTAGACCTGTTGTGATCATTTTGTTGGAATCTTGCAACAATGAACAACAACGTTAGATGTATCAGAATAATATATATATAGAAAACTAAATTGAAAAACAACTCTACCACGGACAATTACGAGGGAAGAATCACAGGTTCAACAAGTTGTCCTTAACACATTAGTTCGCGGGTATACTCGAGAAGAGTAATGCTAAACCCCAACGTGCGAAGATGTGTCCAGGATAAGACTGCCCGATATAGCTTGTATTAGCACAACACAAACTACCCACTCTTGAACTTAGCAACAGGGAAGAAAAAGAATTAATCAATCAAAAACGTTTTTTTGGATCCCCTTTAAATCTGAAAACCGTTTTATATTTATAGAGAAAAGATTAGGGTTTTGGAAACCTTTAGGGTTTAGGATTTCTTGTAAAATAATGGATCATGGATGATGTCTAATTCATAGGCCCAATACATAGGTAGCCCATTAATAAGTTAGCCCATGTATTGTTTGCCCACCTCATTCCACCCATAGTGGAATCCTTCTCTAGAATACCCAATTATGGGACTAAACTAAAGAGTTTCATTCACTCAAGGAAATGAGTGAGCATCCAAGACCAAAATTAATTTAGTTTAAAACTCATTTTCTCCAAACAAATGCTGTAGTCTTGATGTTGCTTTTTTCATGGACTGGAATGTTGTTGTCTTAATGATGATACTCTCCCTCATTTTTGGTACTCACATATAGTAGATGGCATTCCATCGTTGCTCTAAATTAGTTCACAATATGTTTCCACCTTTCAACAAGAAACAAGCCCGGCAAAACAACAATAATATTAACCAGTTGGTTGTTGCTTTCTCGTAACAAAATGAGTTCAAGAGTCATCGAATTCAGGTCATTGGTATCATCACCAACAACTTTACCACTGTGCTACAGTGGCACATGTACTCAAGAATCATAAACCTTTGGTTTATAACTATTGACCCTTTTGAAATTATAGTAGAACTTCGATTAATTAATCCACGGTAAATTAATGACTTCGTTAAAATAATAAAAAAAATTGGTCCCAACTATGCTTACATAAGCTAAATTTTAATTTAATAAATTAATAATTTCGTTAAAATAATAAAAAAAATTTGGTCCCAACACTGTTAATTTATAGAAGTTTTAATGTATTGATTTTGTGGAACTAAAATTTATGGTCGTTTATGGTCGGTGATATGAAATAAAAATAAAAATGAATGCAGTAGCCAGAGTTAGTGAATTCAAAACAAATTGAAAACAAAAATGAGATTATATGGAAACTCCAACTACTTATACCTAACTCGTATTGCGTCCTTTTTTTTTTACTTCTTGTATCATATAAATACAAAAATAAATATTAACAACTACAAAAATACACAACTCCAATTTAAACAGACAACAATAAAAATTATAAACAAGGGATGAAAATTATAAATAGTAAATCCCTTTTGATCTCTGTCCAAATCCAAATTCATGCATGTAAATTTCTATTATAATTTACCATTAATAAAGGCCAATTTTCACATTTAGTTGGTTTAATTCTTAAGTTTTATGGAGATACTAATAATACTATGATAATCAGTCTTTCTTTGACACATGAGAAAAAGTTATTATAACCAATGCTTCAGTCTGAGTAAAATCTTTAGCTACAAGTCTAGCTTTATATTGTTTTACATTGCTACTACAGTCGTGCTAGGTTGGAAATACCCGTTTTCACACAAATGATTTGTGTCATTCGAGCAATTAAACAATATCCAATACTTGACGTTCAACCAATTATTTTATCTCATATAACATCAATCTATTAATCAAAACTATTACACATAATAGCTTGTGAAAAGGAACCGAATATTTACCATTCCATATCAAAATCAAATTCTTGTAAATAAATCATTAAAACAACATGAATAACTTTCTCTCGATCTCTTTGAGACCTTCTCAATGCTGATGTGGTTATCAATAATTTCTTTATTGACAGTAGTTCCATGATTAAGTATTGGATCAGTAATTTGTGGTCCTTTAATATCTTACGACTTGATAATGAAAAGATTTATAATATCTGTAGAAGTCTTTGATAAAGGGATCATTATCCCCACATACTATGCCATCATTAATGAATTTACATTTTCGGTTTCAATAAATCTCATACTGTGATTATTAAAATATTAATATATACTCTTTGGATTATTCAGGAAAATCAATGAACAATTAATAATTTTAAAATCCAAATTCTATAATTTGGGAATGTAAACCCTCGCCCCCAACTGAACAACCATAACTTAAAGATGGTTTAAACGAGTTTCCAACCTTCCTTCAGTTCAAAATATATCTTTGAAACGTATATACTCAAAAAGTTATTTAAATTACATGGTTGTACGAAGAACATACAATCAAACGAACGGGTAATTATGCATGATCCATCATGCTTCTAACAATTTCCTTGAGAGTATAATTTCGCCTTACCATACACTATTATGCCAAGGATTATTTATCCATGTGTATTGAGCAACAATGCCAAACTTTTGCAGATCTTACACAACTATTCGGGATACTATTATGTTTCGTTAACCATTCATAATATTCACCGCCTTTGTTTGACTTTATGATTTTCAATTTTCTCTATAATTGCCTCTCAAATTCAATACTGAATGTTTGAGGAACATCCACATATTAAGATTCATGATGCAATTAATAAATATAGTAAAGTGAAAAATCATCAGGTGATAAAACAATTATCCTCCAAAAATTATTTCATAAAAAGTTTACAAAATAATCATATTTATTAAGTTAAGAACAAAAGATGGTAAAATACATAACTTCTAGTAGTTTCATACCTTCAATAAGCTTCTCTTCTGGGTAAATTTTTATTAAGGATCACAGTACAATATGAAAAATATATGTGGACATTTTACATTCTCATGATACAACATGATGTTTGTTTAATACGATAACCAGAATCACTTGTGGGTGAATCTCGTCGAAAAGGTACTAAGAAACTCATATGATTCTAGTGTTCATCCTAATACATTGCGAATTGAAATCACCTGTGGGTGACTATTATTCTACATGCATATGAAACGTACGGACATCTTAATGTTTGTTTAAACGTGTGAACCAAAACTACTTGTGAGAAACTTCGTTGTAATCGTTAAATCAAACTACGAGGACTTAAAATATATATAACACTTATAACATAATAGTTCAGTATCGCTATGGTGATAACCAAACAACGCAGCAAACATGTAAAATTGTAAATACCAAATTGACTTTTCCTATGATGTTGCATAGTCTCACTTAATGTTATGAAAAAACTTGATTCAATCGTATAAACAATTACGAGTAACCCTGAAATATTAATCAAAAATATTTATCTAAAATCATGTCATATAGTAAACTGTGAAAAACCATCACCTAATAATTGAAAGAATTCAAACGTGATGAATTTTTTATAACCAAATATCAAGCCTTAGTTAAATCTGTAAGAAGGATTAAGTATTGATGATTCGTTGAAGAAAAACTCTTTAATGCATCACTAATTTAAATTAATACTGGCTTTCAGAGTCACGACAAATAAGAGTTATTCTATGGGTAAAAAAAGAAAGGTCTTTAAAATAGGCGATGAACATCATTCTTCACAAACATAGAAAATTTATCTTAATGAAATAAAGTTTTGATTTTTATTTATAGGATGCATTGAGTTTTGGATACAAAACAACATAATTTAACAATACATGAAAAATCCATAATGGGTTACTCAACCCGGTAATGAGTTAATTAAAAAAATATTAAATAATTTTTCTTCACATCTTTATAAAAATATTTTTGTGGAAGATCATTCAGTACTCATTTAATCATGATCTTTATTTAGATGTAGTATAAAATAAACGGTCAAAATTGGCACTCGAGGGAAAAAAATTAAAAGAATGACATTAGTTGACACTTATTAAGAATTAAAATGATCCAAATCCATAATGTATGATAAAATACCATATCCTTCAGTGTTTTCTTAAACATTGAAACTCAAACCACCTATGGATAATTATTGTTCAAATATATCTAAGCAAAACAATATCATGTATAAACATTTAACAATCTGATGATTATGGCGTAAAATTTATTTGATATAATTGTGGTGATTGTCATACAACTTAACAATAATGTTCTTGTCATCATAATTCGATAATTACTAAACCTTAACTTTACGGTCTGGCGAATTCTTACTTACAAAAAAAATACCAACTATAAGTTTTGATTTTATAAATACTTAATTTAGGATCGTTGAACTTCATAATAATCATACATTTAATATATAAGAATAGTTTATGAGAAATACCTTATAGCGCTAATCCATAGTATGTCATCGATCAATTTATAGTAGTAGTAATAATTGTAGGGGTCATGGTTTATCTCTCTTGAACTTAGCCGTAATGCGTTGTAATTCCTTGGATACGATATTAATGGTTATTGCTTCCCTTTTATAAGCAGAGAAATAAGCAAGTTCCTAGAGTTTTGGTATTAATCTTTAGATCCCGAGCGTCCATCAAGGAAGACATAAATAAGAAATAACCCCTTATAGAAACCTAATAAGTTTAACAATATCTAGATTATCCCAAAATTATCACATGGGCCCAATAAGATAATTTCATCGTATGAATATTATCTTATCACACGAAGAACGTTTAAGGGGAACCAACTTTTGACTCAGCACTTGCAGTGCTTCGATGTATTTTTGTCAGGTACTTCTTTAGCTATCACTGATTCAATCCATTTTAAAAGCCCGGACGCATTTACATATCTACTGGGTTTAGTTGACGGTGACACTAAGAAGAATTAGGAACCAAAACCCCTGACATCCAATTTCCCATCTTCAAAAACAAACTTATCATATCAACAATATACTCAACACAAGTAGTGATTTGCTTAGGTGGCATAAGCATATCAAAATGTGGGAATTGAATAGACACCCTCCGTTTTGGTAGGATTCACTTATCCATCAACAAATATGTCCCTCACCTTCTATAAGCCCATTTTTAATTTTCATTAATACCATGATTACCCTCTTATATATCCTATTAAAATGAAAGAAATCTTGTTAATAAAGAAAATAAAACAGAAAAAGAAAAATAGAGAGAGTGCGAGAGATATTCTTATCAGTCGAAAAAGTTTGGTTGAAGTTTTAATTTGATTTTGTTACAAATAGTGATTTCATTACAACTTCTTATTGTTTGTTTCATCTTCTTCTTCATTTCCTTTGTTTTCTATTTGAATTTTATGATCGAAATCAGATTCAGGAAGTTTTAATTTGTCCAGATCTGATTGAATTGGTAAGTTTAATTCGTGATTGAATCTTCGTGTATATATATTTAAGATTTGCATGTTTGATTCATAGATTTTTATATTCATATTTGATTGAAGCTTCGTGATTTGTTTCAGAGATCCTGATTTTTTCGGAAATCTAAATTTATCTCTTTGTACCAGATTTATTGGTTCATTTGAACTCGAGGTCGTGAATAATATCTTTAACAAGTACGTTTTGAGTTTCATTTTAGTTTTTGATTTGATTTGTGTTTTTTTCTGGATATGTCAGTTCATGAATCAAACTTAGGTTACCTTGATTTTAGCTTATTTCATGTACTAGTGTTAAGAAATTAGTTTTTACTTGAGTTATGTGTTATTTTTGATGAATATAGACATATGAAGGAGGATGCATTGTTTGTTGAATCAATTTTTACATGAATTGTGTTGTTTTTGATGAATGTATACATTTGTGAATAATGCAGTGTATTAATTATCCAGTCATTACTGTTTTTTCAGATTCTACCATGATTATATCTCTCACGAGGGGGCGCAGCCCCCGAGTGAAGTGCGTCAGTGATGAACTTGTTGCTCAGTTTAGTTTAATTGTGTTTCTTTTTGTTGTTGTAACATTTTTGTAGTGAATTTTTGCTTTGATAGATACAGTAATCTTGGCAAAACATGTTTCTGAATTCTAGTTATTGGAGTCAACTTTGGTTGTTGACACCATATTTGAACTAAATTGTTCCTGGATTCCATTTTTATGTTGTCAACTTTGGTTGTTGCCACCATAATTTGAACTAACTTATCCCTGGATTCCATTTTTATGGTTTCAACTTTGGTTGTTGATACCATAATCTGAACTAAGTTATTCCTGGATTCTATTTTTATGTTGTCAACTTTGGTTGTTGATACCATAATCTGAACTAACTTGTTCCTGGATTCCATTTTTATGCTGTCAACTTTGGTTGTTTTGTGAGTTTTTGTCTTTTATGGTTGTTGCAGGCCAAACATGGATATTGCAGAGTTTTTGTTTTGCAACCTAAGTATCTCCCATCCTCTTTCGACATCAACTAGTTTCAGTGAGATGATAGGTGTCGTCAAACATAATTGGCCTTATCTTCCCAAAGAGCTAATAAAATTTTGTTATACTGTTGAAGGAGCGTCCAATATCATGCATTCAGATTTGGATTGAGATTTTTAATTCATTATTTCATCACGAATCAAATTGATGGTTGAAGTTTACTATCCAGCTGATTACTAGTGTTGAAGTTTCATATGCTGCATCTTCTTCGTCATTATCAAGTTGCATTTCAAACAATGATGTAGTTGGTATAGAAGACGTCACCGATGATTCATCTTTGATTGAAAAGGTACCAAGAAAGGTCGATCCGTGGGTTGATATCCTAAGTGGTATAGGACAGGTGTTCGAAAGAGGTGTTGATCAAGCTCGTGATGCTGTTATGAAGTACTCAATTCAGAGTGGTTACAAATTTGATATTGTTAAGAGTGACAAAACACGATACACCGTGCAGTGCAAGTTCAAGAAATTACATAGTTGTCTATGGAGGTTTCATGCGTCTCTCGTTTCATAAACCAATGGTGTTTTTGAATGCAAGACATATATCCCACAATATTCATGTGATTTATCTTGTTCGGATCCATCCAAGGTTAGAATGAGGAAATCTTTTTGAAGAATACTCTAATAGATGATCTAAGATCACCAACGAAGAAAAAGACTATTTTTGATGTCAAAGATTTCCTCCATATAAAATACAGAGTTGAGCTTATATATAGTCAGGCTTACAATGGTTTAAAATTCAACAAAAAATATCTTTGGGGTGATGCCATCAAGTCTTATTCAGACTTTGTTTGGTATTCTGATGCCGTTAGCGTTACAATCCTGGAAGCGTCGTCAATTTTGAGTATGATGGTGGGACACGGCAGTTCCAAAGGTTTTTTGTTGCTTTTGAAGCTTTCATCACTGGTGTTAATACTTATTGTCGTCCTATGCTAATTATCGATGCTACCTTTATCACTGGGAAGTTCAATGAGGGTCTTATGTTTGCTTGCGGCAAAACTGGTAACCAAGGTCTGAATTTTTAATCTTTTACTCTTTAATCGTATCCATTTCTATTTTTTTTCTCTTTTCTAAAATGGTACCCCAATGCATGATATTTTACTCAGAAAAACTAATCAAAGTACTAGGATTCATGTGTTCTAGTATGCTTTGTACTGTATTATAGTTTTTGGCATAAACTTATTCTAGGATTTTATTTTTTATGTTATGTGTTGACACCATATCATGTAGCTAACTGTTCCCTGGTTCAGGGTTCGAGGGTTTATGGTTTCAGGGTGAAGCCAAGGTTGTTGACACTAGTTATTTCATTTTTTATGCTGTCAACTTTGGTTGTTGACACCATATCTTTAGCTAATTTGTTCAGTGTCTTTTGTTTTTGACACCATAATTTGTACCTAACTTGTTTATAACTTATTTTTTTAAAATTTGGTTTTTGGTTTTTTGTAGAGATCTATCCAGTTGCATATGGAGTTGTTCCTAAGATCTTTCCAAATGCTTCCCATTCGTACTGCTTTTACCATATGAAATGAAATATTCCTGTTCCAAAGGGCAAGAGTAGAGAAACCGTTGTCAAGTTATTCCAAGAGTGTTATAATGCATTAACCAAGGAGAAATTTCTTTTTGTTGTGATGAGTATGAGCAATATGAAATTGAATACAATTATTGATTGGATGGTAAAGATTCCATTGAAGAATTGGGATGCTCATGCATTTCCAGGAAAAAGGTATGGGGGAACACCTCAAATTTGTTGAAAGCTCTAATAGTTGGATTAGGAATGAGAAGCATCTTCTAGCACTTGAGTTGGTCGATGTTATTCGTGCTAAATTAATGGAACATAATTACAAGAGGAAATTGAAGTATAGTAAGTGGGCTACAAGGCTTACTCTGGGGATGCAAGTTAGGTTGAACAAGAGGATAAATGACTGACGTGTCTACAATGTTCGAAGATCAAGTGAGAAGGTTTTTGGGGTTATTTCTCCAACCGGAAAGCATACGATGGACTTGGATGCTCAAACGTGCACTTGCAATTGATGGCATAAGCATAGTTTTCGTTGCACGCATTCGATGAAATCAATGTTGTAGATTGGAGAAGACGAACCATACAAACACATCGTCCCTTTTTATACTACTGAGTTCTACAAAGGTTTGTATTCTCGACCCATCAATCCGATTCCGGATTATGAAAAACCTCCTGAAGCAACACAAGATGGGTACGTGCTGCCTCCCAATGGTGGTCGAGCACAAGCAGGGAGACCAACTGCTAAAAGGTACAGGGGTGCTCGTGAGAAAGTTCGAAAGAAGAGAAGATTTGGTCAGTGTTGTAACCTGTTCGGAGAGATCCATTGGCTTCTCGTGCACCAATATTTCACAGGCAGTCAAATTGCAGGATGTTATAACTTCTTGAGGAGAATGTTGTTCTGAAGTTTATGTTGGTTACAATCTTTTGAACTTCTTTAAACTTGTGAACTTCTTTTGATTTTTTTTTGAAGTCATCTTGTGATTTTTTTTTGAACTTGTGAACTTCTTTAAGACATACCTTTTTTTATGTCCTTTTTTTTTGGATTCGTTAAGTTTTTAGTGACATACACTTTAGTTTAGTTTTATGAATGTTTTTTGTGTGTGTTTCTGTTATGTATGCCAGTTTGCAGGATGCAATTTTGTTTGTTGTTACAGGATTCAAACTATTTTCAAAGGTGTCAACTTTGGTTGTTGATATCAGGTTTTGGGATCAACTTCCATTGTTGACACCAAAATCTGGAATCTGTGTTCCTGGATTCCAGTTCTTCAGTGTCAACTTCCATTGTTGACATTAATTTATGGGATCAACTTTCATTGTTGACACCATAATTTGGAATCTGTGTTCCTGGATTCCATCTTTTCAGTGTTAACTTCTATTGTTGACATCAGTTTCTGGTATCAACTTCCATTGTTGACACCATAATCTAGAATTTGTGTTCCTGGATTCCATCTTTTCAGTGTCAACTTCCATTGTTGACACTCAAAAAAATAAAATTTTACAAGGATCTTTTTAGCTATACACCTGTAGTCTTTTTATACTATATATAACAAACCAAAATCTATGCATTCATGATAAATAACAATAACAATTAATAGGATAAGATGAACTACAAGTTTCAAGTTTCTATTAATATAGAATGTTGCAGTATTACTAGATAACAAACCAATAATCTATTTTTTCATGTTTTTTTTACATTAACAGTCTTACATCTCATAATTAATCAAGGTTTTCAACTGAGTCTGGCAATGGAATTATCTCTTGAGCCGAGTTAGATTCAACAACTTGTTGGATATCTTGTTCTTGGTGTTTGTCTTCTTGCTTCCATGCACCAAGTTCTCCCAATATTCTTGCAGCCATCTTCACCCTCTTCTTTTGCATCTTCTCATGTATGTCACGTATCCCGACTAGGTGTTCGCAGTTGCCACGCTTCACCAAGGTCTCCAAGTACAAGCACACGTTCATTGTACAGTCAACTCTTTCTTGTTGTGGGACTATGTAGTTCTCAAACCTTGTTGATACTTTTTCACCCGTCTGAGGATCTTTGTGTCCCATCTCATTGAGCACTTGAGTAATTAGTTTTATCATTATAAGATACTACAGGTTATATCCTTCATTGTTGAAAGTGGAGTTATACACTAGACATTTTCCTCTTATCATCCCAAGCACCACCCAATGGTATGGATTTCCTGCCCTATCAGTCAAGCACATTGGTATTAGTAGGAATGTCTCATCAATATTCACGATATTCACATTGTACTGCTCCCTTAACTTCTTTGCAATCCCATATTTCTTTATTTTGCTTGCGTTTGCAGTGGCTACAGCCCGTCTTAAGTATGGCTGCATCATTTTTGTTGTAGTTTTTAGCATCAATATTTCAATTTGTTTTGTTTGTCATTATGATTCATTAAAAAAAAGGTTTTCTTTACTTACATAATCATTTGTTGACAAAATCAAGTGTTTTTTGCATTTATGTTCATTCGGGTTTTCCATCTTGGAGTGCAACATGTTGACGTAACAATCAATAATCTCTTAATTAATACTCTTGTTATCCATCAGACGTTGGATATGCCTTACGTTGATGCTCGTTTGCGCCAAACCATTGCAGTAATAACAACCATAAGCAGTATTGCTGCATTTTCAAAAAAAAAAAAAATCACAAATGAAATGTATTTTTTATGAAATAATTTAATACAAAGTTCAACTGCAACCCACATTACAAACTTTTTTTGCAGATTTTATGGGATCAACATTGATTGTTGATACCAGTTTATGATGTCAACTTCTATTGTTGATCCTATAATGTTGAGTTAGTGTGTTTTTTGGATCACATTTTTAGTGTAAGCTTCCATTATTGATATCAGTTTTCAGAAATAAATTTTGTTTGTTGACAATAGAAAATAAAGTTTATGTGAAGTGAGTTACTTACCATTCTGTCGCATTCTCAAAGAATGGCCGAAGAAGTTTTTCTTGTTCCTAACTGCATGATTTCCATAGTAATAGTTTTTCTGGTCTCTTCAGCTTTTCTGGTTCTGCTGGTGTGACGTCAATGTAGTATTCGTGATCAATCATATCAATAGCTTTCGCTTTTTTCTTTCCTCCTTTTTTCCCTTCTTTGCCTTCTTTTTATTTTTACCATCAACAGTGTAGTCGTCAAGATTAGATGGCCTCTTCCTTGGTCTTGTCGTATTCTTCACACCCTTTTCAATTGGACCCATCATGTAGTCCTTCGGTTGTTCTTAGCTCTCTTACTCTTCTACACTGATCAACTTTATCTCAAAATCTTCCTCTTAGGTTGGCCCTTCAATGGAATCTACTTGGTATATTTCCTTCAACCCTTTTCTCAATGGTACTTCTGTTGGAGTTATAAAAAGATCCAAGTCCATTTTTTCTTCTGCTGGAGGTATTGGAGTTGCATCTAATGCAGCTGTTATCAAATTGAAAGTTGGGGTAGTACCCGAAGGCACATACTCAGATGTATTTGGATACAATACTGTAATAGGAGGAGTTGTATAAATTACCATGTCTTCCGTCAATTGTAGTATCTTCTTCAAATCATCTTCTACAACAACATGATTCTTCTCTTGTGCCAATGCAAAAGTTTGGTCAATGCATGTGATGATTGAATCAATCTGTAACATAAATTGGTTATTTGTTTCTCCATCTCTTGCAGCATTGAATCCCTCTCCCCAAGAGTCCAGAAACATACTTTTCTCGGGTTTATTCCTTGCCTTTCCGCAATCATAGCCTTTCTGACAAGATATTTCTTGAGTTCCCATTTCACTTGGACTTTCCACTGTCAGTGACTCGATTAGTTCATTTCCTTATGTTGGTTCTCTACTACTCTTACTTTCCTCACCATCGAATCTTTGACTTCAGTGTCCAAATTCATTTCATTTCCTTCTGTCAGTAAACCGTCCCCTTGAAAGTGTAACTCACTTTCATTCTCTTTTGTAGATGACTCTTCTACTAATTTGTTTGTTGACTCTTCGACAGTTTCTGAGTCTTCGACAGTGTCCCCCTTTCTAGATGATTCTCCCACTAGATTCATATTTGACTCTTTGACTTTCACTGCTTCTTTTCTTGTACTTGCTTTTTTTACCTTCCTTTCCTTTTAACTTCCTTTATTTCAATTGGTTATCAATCACTGCAATTTCCTCGAAATCTTCAGCTTCCAGTTATATTATATATTTGTTTTTCTCAACCAGATCTCTCAAGTAGATCGTGTTGTTGACAAACATTGTTCTTTAATTCTTTTTCTTGTACAAGTACGTGATTTCTTGCTTTTCACAATGAAGTAATATGTGCTCTTCTAATAGTTCCTCGTTTTTCTTCTTCTCCTCTTCCAATTCCCTTGCAGGTGTTGCTAGGTCAATTAGATGGTTTTCTTCTTCTGATGGTGCATCCACATAATCTTGATAAAACTGCAAAGCAATGCACAATATAGTAAACAGAATACAATGTTAAAATGGTGTAAACTTTGGTTGTTGAAACAATTTTATGGTATCAACTTCCATTGTTGACACCAAAAACTGTAATCCACAGGTTCCTGGATCTTTCAATTTGTGTCAACTTTGGTTGTTGACACAGGTCTATGGTATCAACTTCCATTCTTGACACCAAAAAATTGTAGTCCACAGGTTCCTAGATCTTCAGTTTGTGTCAAATTTGGTTGTTGACACAGGTTTATGGTATCAACTTCCATTGTTGACACCAAAAAATTAAAAAAAATGTTTTATCATGCTATCGTATATTGATATAATGTATCTAATATACCTGTAATCTTTAATACTAACATTCATTCACTTAAGCATATTTACAAAGAAATCTACTATCATGTTGTACCATTTTCTTATCGCATACCTATCAAAATGTTTCCAAAACATATGTGTGTTTTTCTGATTTTTTTGTTCTTTTGGTATGTTCCTGCATATATATCAACAATAAAGAGCAAAAACTAGTTTACCTTGTTTGTGAACCACTTCATGTTAATGCTCTTTCCCTCAATTTTTTTTCCAAAATATGTTGTAAGTTGATTGCACAATGTTGTTTGGTTCCATCTGACGTATCTCGAATTTAATGTTTCAAACCCTTTTCTCTTTTCGATGTAGCCTTTGGTATGTTCGCAGAACCAATACTATAAATAGAGAAACAAAGAGTTTATTATTATTTACAAAATAAACAGGTTGCATTATCAACTCTTCATAAAATAAACAGGTTTTCTCTTACCAGTAGAAGATGTGTGCAGCTAATACCACTTCAATTATGTCCTTTTTGGTTTTTGATCTTCTTCACGAGATAGTCCACAATATGGTCTGGCCATGACACTTGATCCATGAGGAAGACATGAGATAACCACCTCCTTGCAAATCTTGACGCTCATGAATCTACGAAGAAAGGAACAATGCAAAGCCACATATTAAACAATCACAAGAAGTGTTGTAGGTCACTCGCATCTGTTGTTGCAAATTTTAATTTATTTTCTACTTATGTCTTTGTTATCTTATTTTGACAATCAGGGTCTAGCTCTGGTCAGAACTTTTTATTCAAGAATTATATCACCACTCTCTACAAGTCTTCTGATGTTAAAGATAAGAGCATAATCGTCTGTTGTTAATGCGCACTGTCTGGATTTGCCAAATTTGAACTTCTTGGTTGTTGAGTTGTATCCACTAAGTATGAGCTCCATAGCAAGTGGATTCTTAGTTAAACATTTTTCGTCGATCACTTCTGCAATATTGTTTCTGTAAAATGGGCTGAAGGAGGGAAGGAAAAAGCATGCTTTAAATGTTTCTGAGTTGATAGGTTTCTTCTTCTTATTAGTTGAATCATCATGTACTTCAAGAAAATTGCATAAAAACATTCCCATTTGAATCATTGGAATCAAACCAGCTTTTTACTTAGACTCATTTGCCCTTGATTTACCTGCATACATACAAATCAATTATTTCTTACTTTCTTTTGAAATAAACTTAAAGATTTACTTGCATACAAATTCAAATCAATCATTTTTTACTTTTTGTTTCTTTTTTAACTGGCTGTGATACCTCCTCTCCTTTTTCTGTTTCCTTTCATTCTTCTTGTGTTTCTTCTTCTTCTACTTCTTGTTCAACTTTCTTCTTTCCTTTTTTTTGTTCCTTTAACTTTGTTAGCTTCTTGAGATTCCTCATCTTCTTCTTTTACTTCATCTTTCTTCTTTGCATTTCGTTTTGGTTCTTTAACTTTGTTAACTTCTTGCGATCCATCTTCTTCTTGAATATTCTTCATTTTTCTTGCTGGTCTCCTCATTTTTTCTCAATTTGCTTTCAAACAACAATAAAATAGTTAGCATTCCCAATTATATAAAGCATGTAATCTTCATTTATAAGATACATTTTTATTACCCACAATATATTTTGGTATCAACAACCATAGTTGACACCAAACATGCATTGGGTTTCATTTTATATGGTGTCAACTTTGATTGTTCATAATCTGTGTCCAACTTGTATTTCAGTGGTGTCAACTGCTATTGTTGATCCAAGTTAATGGTTTCAACAACCACTGTTGACACCAACTTTATCAATCAAATGCTCAAACTTGAAGATTCAGGTTCATAATTTGAAAGTTGTTGTGTTGTTGTACATGTTCATCTTAGAAATTGGTTTTACCTACATGATTTGACTAACACCCAGTCAACTTGTAAATTTGTTATTCCTAACACTACATTATAATGTCTACAAGTAAAACGTTTTAAACGATTGATCCTTCACAAACAATTTAGTCGCATACAAAATCAGTAGATACACTGTGTTTCAAATGAGATTCACAAAGTACCAATCTTATTGATTGTTACAAAATTAAAAATCTAAAGTCGAATACCAACAAAGTGCATTTCATAATACTTTAGGCAGTAATACCAAGTATGTAAAGAACACTAACAATTAAACGTATAAATCCCTTGCTATGAACAACTATACAAAATCACTATTAAGCACTCATCAAGCATCATTCAAAATCAGTGAAATTAACATATACACTTTGAGTTGTACCTGATATTTCTTCCTTTAGTAACACCAACAACACAGTTCTTTTTTTTTTTGTTATCACATGCAACAAAAAATCAAAAAAAAATTAGTAGTAAATTTAAGCAAATTCATATGTACTAAATCAATTTTTAAAATTAACGTGCATCAATATCCCCTTAATAATGAAGAACATATAACAACTAATTCAAATTCAATTCAGTAACATGATAAAAAAAATCAAACAAAATTAACGAAATCAAACAAATTCAGCATAAAATCTAAACAAACTAATCGAAATCTATATTAGTTATACTATATCATTTCAACAAACAAAATAATCGAGAAAATAACATGCATCATTTTTTAAGAAATGAAAACTGATTTCAAAATCAATCAGTAAGAAATCAAAATTAATAAAATAATTAAATCGAGTAAGAAGATCACAGTAATTGAATAGGAAACTGTTGTTTTGCCTTTTGAATCTTGCTTTGAATTTTCAAACTACATCAACAACACAGTAAATCGGTTTCTCAAAACCTAATTTCTGTTTGATTTTGATCTTCTTTGAGCTTAAAATGATCTTGTTTTTATTTCTTTTGATGATTTTGATCTGCTTTGAACTGTAATTGATCGGTTTTTTCAGTTTTTTTTCTTCATTTTTTCGATTTCTTCGGTTTAGGTGAGTGAGAAGAAGAAAGATAAAATGAGGAGAAGATAAACAACTAAAATGATTAATGATATCATAACGGTTATAATATGATATTTATACAAGGGTAAATTTGTAATCTAACAGTTCGAGAACCTAGCATTTAGAAGGTGGAGGGTATATTTGTTTTCTAATAAGGGTATTTATGAAGGTCTCTACATATATGGATATTTAATTAATATAACCTATCAAAATTTTGTTCCCATATATACACATTGGCATAACGGGTCTTAAGAATACTTCTGATCAATGATTTTTTGGTTCCATTGGTATTATTCATAATATTATGATACTCAATGGTGCAGTTTCCATCAACAATGAGGCCATCCCTAGCCATTTGTATGTCTATGTATCCACCTTGTACAAAACAAAAGAATTGACTATGGAATCTTAACTTCGAATCCTGATTAAAAAAATGGGTTGTTTGGTGTCCAATTGCTTTCCTATAAAATATCTAGAAACCATCCTTATACAGATACCAAAACAAACTTCTTCTTCTCCAATAGTGTTTGGAGTAGAGCTACCCTTCAAGATTTTTTCACAATTTTTTTTGATTAAATTGTGAAAAAATATGACGTGATATATCTTCATTTTATAACTCGATAACCTGTTTGATGATTCTAATTATACGACCCATAGCAGCAATAAAGCTTGAGCAAAACAAACATGAAAAGTTCAGTTAATATGAATGTAAATCCATGTACAAACCTATAAAAAGAAAAATAAAAGAAACTAAGAAGAGAAGTCAGAAAATTAATATATAACTAATATAAAAACCTATATTCAACATACGAAGTAGTGCTAGCAAGAAACTAAAATACCAAGAAAACCTTCTGAATGAAAGCCAATGAAGAAAGTATTTAATGTTTTAAACTACATAATCAATCAGAAATTACAAAACAAAACAAAAAAATGAAAGAAATAAAAATAAATTTGATTCTACATAAAATGAATAAGTAATAATCAAGAAAAAAAAAACTATTTCTACACGGTTAGAAATATTTCTTAGGCACATGTGAAAAATTTAGGCTAATCAAGACGTTGCTAGACATCATAGATTTCTATAAGGAGTTATTATCTTAGGTTTCTATAAGAAGTATTTATTACCTGATTATCTCTTCCCTAGTGGATGGTTGAGAATTAAAGTTAATGTTAAAATAAACCTAGGAACTTGGTCCTTCCTCGACCTATAAAAGGAACATAATATCCATCAGTATTATGTTCAAGTATTCACAACACATTGCGTAAAAGGTGAAGAGTAAGAAACCAAGAATTTCATTCCAAGAGGATTGCTTGTTTTCTGCATCAATGGCTGCATCAGGTATATCTCTAACACATATATACTATATACTAGTGATTATCATGTTGTTCAAGATCCTACCATCATGTATACAGTAAAACTTGTATTTGGCATCTAGAGCAAGGTTTTATAACTCTATGATTTTCCACTATGTTGTATGTTACATTGTGTTAATATGAATCCATCACCATGTTTGTTTGATTTGTAACTACCATGTTTGTGGGTCATGACTTATTAACATGAATCTTATTCATTTTTCGCTACATAAAATATCATGTTTGATGTGATTGATGTTTGATATGATTCATGCATAAAATAATTAAAAACATATATTTTTTTATTTATTGTTCCATGGGATCAGGGTTAAAAAATTTTCTCTAACTATTTTGGATGTGTGTATTATTGACCTTGATCGTTTTGTTATGTTACAAAGCATGAAAGACAATAATATCATTAATATTCATGCATATTACGTTTTAAAAGGTTGATATTTCTTTTTTTTTTGTTTTGTTTGAAAATCATAACTACAACTAGGTTATAAAAATAAAATATGCATATTTAATATAACAAAACATGTATATTTATTTTTTTGATCCTGATAAAGATATGGACTCACTTATAATGTTTTATTGTTTTGTATGCATGCATGTTGGGTTTTCTTAAATCTATTCTAAAACGTAAGTAATAAGTATTATCTTTTCAATCATGTCATTGCAAGTCTATATTGTTTTATACAAACACATGAGAACAACTATCACCCACAAGAGATATTTGATCAAGTGTTTGTATAGACATTAAGATATTTACTTATCCTCCAAATGATCCAAGATCCCCCCTACCCCACCCCATCTCAACCCTCCCATATGTTTATTGATACAACAAGAACTCCAAATATCTACTCTCTAGGCATAGATACAAGATAATGAGTTCTTATTGGTTATGCATTAATTTAACTGACTAATTAAGATAAACCAATACATTACTGATTTCACATTTTGTATTTTAGGCTTTAAAAAATACCAAGATCAACTGTGTGAAGCCTTGTCCAATCAATTTAAAGTTAGACTTCTCAAACTTTCAGCTGATGATAAGTATTTCAAGTTGAAAGAGTCACAACAATCATCAAATGCCATTGGTGACTTAGCTATCTCTACATTTTCAGATAGGTATTAACAGCATAACTCCCACTTTCTTGAATTAGATGATTAAAACTATTTATCCGATGATAAAGAAAATAAATAAATATTCATAATATATGTTGGCGATAGAGTTAGATACGTTGGTTATCCCGAAAACTTATAAAAACATTAAGAAGAAACGGAGGAAAAATCTCATCCCCTCTTATAATACTAAAGATACACATGTTAGTTTTATGATGGTGAATTGGTGATAATTTGTGGTTGTCATGCAAAGGCTCCAACATTACAATGCATAATCTTAAAAATAATATGGTGAAAGATACTGTTGTGATGTAAATCCTATACATTTTATCATTTGATTTTAGATTTAATATATACCATAAAAACGGTGACTGAAATAACATTACATTCATTTTCTTTTTAAGTGCTTATGTTTTGTAAGTTTTTCTTCATATGGATTCGGAAGAGTGGTTTCCTTAGTTTTTTTAAGGATAATCTTTTCTCTAAAGTTGGAGTGCGGTTTGATAAAAACATCCACGAAGTGAATAATCTAGGGGGAAATTGTCCAACAAGTCACGGATTCTTTTGCAAAGGTAATGTTCTATTTTAGTGTTTTCCCCATCTATAAAATTTGGTAACAATATAAAATATTAACTAAAAATTCTTGTCCATCCATAGCCAACCATTTTCGACGAGATATACATGGAGAAGATGAATTATTGTTGCAAGCACTATTCGAGGTACTTAGTTGTATTACATACAACATATATACTTTCTTTAGTGTTTTTTGACACGTTAATGTTGTACCTTAGTTGTTTATATGATATATTTCTTTTTTTTTTTATTTTGCAGTTCTTAATGGAGGAAAGTAAAAATATCCCCTTCATTGTGTTCATGAAAGGCGTGAGTTCTTTTGCTGAAAGAGGATATCTAACATTCCAAAAAAAACTTACGAAGGATTCCTAAGAATATCATTTTCATTGCTTCACACATACAAGTTTTTACTTGTTCTCAACCTAAGCTCCAATGGCGGAACCAGGATTGATTTTAAGGGGGGGTGGGGGTGGGGGTGTCTAAAGTTTCTTATATAAACTTGTCGATTTTTTTTTTACATAAAGATATTCATAAATGCGACAATTTTTCAGTTCAGATATTAGTATATGTGATTTTGGTTGTTTATTGTTGTTATAGTTGAATTACATAAAAAACTTACCTATATTAGCTCCCAAGGATGAGACAATGTCCAATGCAAGGTATAATGTTCTTTCCTTTTTACTTTTCAACTTATTTTTTCTGTTAAAATTCATAATAAGTTAACTTGAGTTTGTTGTTTAAATTATAAATATGTTTTTATTCAAATAAAAAGATTACATTTATATGTTGGATGTGTTTTCAATACAACTTCGTTTTAATATATAAGATACATTATCATAAACCCATCATTATGATGGTATATATGTCTAGCCCATAATATAAGATTTCCAGTTAAAAATAATAAATTTTGGATTGAGTTTATTAAGCAACTTTCTGTTAACTTGGGTAGGTGAACCTAGCTTTGGTTTCACGGACAAAGATATAGAAGAAAAACATATTTATAATAAGCTTAATTTTTCTTCCCTTGATAAATGCATGTGCTCTATACAACAAAAAGGAAAAGGGATTGAATAATAATTGGATTATCTGTTGTGTGCAGGTTTTATATGTGGATGGGTTCAATTGTGAAGGTCTCAGGACCCTCTTGGTGAAGGATCACTCACTTTCTAAAGAGAGTGCAGAGAAGGCTATCATTTTTGCCCTTGGTTGTTCTTCGATATCAAAGACAAAATTTGATTATGAAAACCATAATGTTGATTTTCCCACCGAAAGGTACAATAAATTATCTACACAGTATTTATACAAAATTATGATTGATCAAACTAACATTGATGCGTTGTGGAAGTATTCAAAATGGGCTAGAAATTTTAAAAGATTTCGAAAGTAAATTCAGTCGTCCAAAAAAAAAAATAGCTGAGAATTTAGAAGAGAGTTTTGCTGGCGACATTGTCTTACTACTACTACACCAAATCAAAGATTTTTTAATAAAGAAAAAATATTAAAGTAAATATATGTAGCTGATTTAAGGATACGTTTGGCACCAATGGAGTTGAGGCAGGAGTAGAGTTAGAGGAGGTAGTTCAGTTTTAGGGTGTTTGGCATAAATTTTTTAGGGAGGATTTTATTTTTCCATCAGTTTATTTTCCTTCGTTCGATGGAAAAGAAGTTGACACCATACCTGTAGGAGTTTAAATTCCACCTTTATTTTCCATCCATATATAAGGAAAATTATCCTTCCCTTTTTTCTTTCATTTTTTTTCTTCTCATCTTCCTGAAAAGCTTTGCCATCGAAACCAAACTCCTAAAACTAATTTGCGTAACTCTCGTAATTTTCTAAAGTTTTTATCATGAAGTGGTTAATTTACATCGATTTTTATCCCATACAGTCGTATTCATCATATTTTGATGGAGTCTAGGTCATCATATTTTTATGGATTTACCAAACCCTAGTTTTTTTTTAAACAAAAAAAAAGTGAGGATTAGTAAATATTATGTACTTTTTTGGGTTTCATCATATAGGGGCGTAAAGAAGTTTTCATGATCAATTTGTTTTTTTTCTTGTGTTTCTGTAGAAACATCAATATGATTTACTTGTTTTATGATTTGTGTATTATTTTTTTTAAATAGATTTTACTTCTCTTGTCATCTGATCTAATTAGTACTCTCCGCATTAGCACATGAAGAGATGAAACCAGTGATATGGTAATAAGTCTTAACATCAATGGTGGTGATTCTGCAACTGAAGAAGCAACGCAGTTTTACCAGGTTCTTTTCCGTATGTTTAAATGATATGAAAGCATTTTTAACTTTCATGCCAAATACCAAATGTTTGACTGGAGGTAGTTGGAATCAACTAGAGTTCAAATTCCAAGTACTTGAAACTACCTAGGAATTGAATTCTTATGGTGCCAAACACACCACCATTCTAGTTATAAACCTCAAACTTACTTCTTATTCTTGATACCACCCATCACCTTATTCTTGTTATGCTTATTATTATTCTCCATCAAGTTTCACAAGTAATAACCACCCCCATTTGTTGAACCCTATCTAGAAGCTATAACATAAGATATTTAATCCAAATAAATGAATATGGCTCAAAAGGTATAGCTTTTCTTACCTTATTCTTGTTTAATTTTGAGAATTAGGGTTTAAAAATTTGAAAATTTTAAGTATTTTTTGAAATTAAGTTTAATTATGTTGATTCAGATAGTAACATGAACCGGGTATAAGGTTATTTTATTGCAACTTAAAAATTGGGGTTTTGGTTTAGGGTTCTTATTATTATGATGTTCTTAGGGTTTTTTGTTTCAAATCAGGGTTTTGGTTTAGTCATTATCCAGTTTATCCTTGTTTTTTCTATTCGAGATTTGAGTTTTTATCAATTGGGTTTCTAGAATTTTAGGTTTACCGAATGATATAAGTAAGATATTAGTTAAATAGGTGTGTTACCTTTGATGAAGGTTATTTTTACCTTCTTGGTTGTTTTGGGGTGTGCAAACTCAAGAAAAATGCATGCATAAGCACATGCAAGTTTAAAAAATTGTGTGCATAACCATATGTAGTTGTGAAAATACTTTATGCATAACCTTGTGCAGGTATGTTAATGCAATAACATGTAGTAAGATAGCAGTAAGTTTAAAGTTGGTGTTTGATGAGGATTTCTTACAAACCTCTAGCCATCCTACTTGAGCCATAATGCTTGTATTGGGGAAAAAACATGAACCAAGTAACCATAAAATAAAAACCTTGGTAATTTCTGTATATTTGTCAGGGTCATATGTCGACGAATTAAGATCTTTATCACCATATAATTCGTTAACTAGAAATGCCTTTAAACTGGAATTAGGAATTCCACCACTTCTTAACTTATTGTGCATTTGCAGTGTTGTTAATGAAAAGTACAACATAAGTTCATCATTGTATCGGTCTTCTGCCAACCAAATTTCTTGGTCAAATGGAACATCATCTCCCACACTGCAAGGTATCCCAAGTAGGAAATAAAAATCTAATGGTGTTGTTCTTGTAAAAACATTAAAATCGTTAAATTCATATAATCTTCGTATTGATTGCATAAAAATTATAAATTAAAATATATGATATACCTATTTCGAAATTTTAAAAATGAAACATGTGTGTAGTATACCACCAACGTTCCATCAATGTAAACAACAATTTGGCGAATGTTTCTTCGCATCTATATAGTACAAATCAATCCAATGAAATTTATCGACAATAATTTTAGCATTGTGAGGAAGTTTTGCATAAACTCTGTGAACTTCACACCAACCACCATTTGGTTTTTGATGGGCACTATCTCACTCTATTCTTGTATACCGAGGACCTCGAGTTGTGGCTAATTCTCGACCGAAAATTAGATTGAGATTGTTCTCTTTACCAGAATATCCTTGTGTCGTCGTTAGAGGTTGACTATATTTATTCCTAGGTGGTTTTCTATTTGTTATTCGACTAATATTTTGAGATTGAGACATTGTAGTTTTGAAAAAAATTAGAGAAGCAAAATAAGAATTATAAAAGAAGTTTTTTATGGAGAAAATATGTAGAGAGGATTGAATTTGGTGTGAGTAGAGAAGTTGAATGAGTGTTGAATTTGTAGGGTTTGGAAAAAATAACAGTTTTTTTGCTGTTATGATTCAACCATTATCGAATCATAATAGGGACGGTCATCCCAACCTGGTACGATCGATTCAAATGCTTCCGATAAACCATTTTGCCACTACCAGAAAATGGATTTCTTCATCCATGCCCCACTGGACTTGCTCCTAATAGTGTTGATATAGAAGGCTAACTTTAGCATTTTAGAAAAGGCTTCATGAGGTCCGTACATGTAATGGACCTTTCATAAAAAAAAAAGTGGCCTAAAAAAGTTTTAAAAAAGGACCACCGGTTTAAAGCATTTTCCGGAAAGGACCACCGGTTAAACAGACTCCTCGTTTAGAAGTAAACTGTAGTTCCTAGTTTCTGCATATTGGTCTGAAACATAAAAAAGCAGTTGTAGAAGAAGAAGTAGAATGTAATTCGAAAATTTGAGTTCCTTTATCTATTTTGAGTCTTTTTAGTAATAACAAATAAAGATAGATCCGGCTCAACATTAACGTGATGGTCAAATTCATCTCCTTCTTATGCATTCTTCTTCTTTCCTACGTTAATCTTGCTTTTGTTTCTGAGTCTGATCACAAGGTAAATTCCCTCTTGTTACATTCGAAATTTGTATTTGAACCCTAATAGCTCAATGCTTCGTAGATCTGTATGTATATTTGTTTCATCACGTGGGTTCATTTAATCTCCTTTTCATTAGACTTGCTGTACTTAAAACTTATCTGTTTTAAGTTAGAAGAATTGTAAATTGTAGCAGATTTTTTTCTTTCTGGTTTTGATGCACACCCATTTCAATGTGTGAAGCTCACTGCTTTAATTTTAAATTTTCAAGTCTTGGTTATTCAGGCTCACAAGGGTTAGGTTTCAAAAATTGTTTCTTTACTAACCTTCTCACCAAATGAATTTCTAAGAATCACAACTTGTAGAGTTTGAGTTTTCAATCAATCTGGAATGTTGGGTGTCGCTTAAAGAAGAAAATAGTACATTGCTGAGAAGTGAGAAAGTTGCCAAGAATTTGAAACATATACATTTCGGCAAGGAATGAATTTGGATGTAGGAGAAAAGGCAACCTATATGAATTCCCCTTTATGAATAAGTAGTATCTATCGGAATCAGAACTGAATACCCGCTTTATGAATCATAAACTGCTTCCTTTGATTGTCTATTCATGCAGTATCAGGTAGATGCTCCTGTTACTCTTTGGGTAAACAAAGTTGGACCTTATAATAATCCACAAGAAACATACAACAACTACAGTATTCCCTTTTGCCAGCCACAACCTGGCAATGCTGCTCACAAATGGGGTGGACTTGGAGAGGTTCTCGGTGGAAATGAACTCATTGATAGTCAGATTGAAATAAAATATCAGAGTATGTAGACCTTCGTATACTTCTTCCTTCATTTAATTATTTGTGATGGCTAAGGTACAGTGCCAGCAGTAATTCATTATTTGTTTGGACAGAAAATGTGGATAGGATTTCAATCTGTGAAGTTAACTTAGACGCACCGACGGTTAAGCAGTTTAAGGATGCAATTGAAAGTTCATATTGTTTTGAATTCTTCATGGGTATGCTTGTTACTTGCTGTTCCTTATTATTACGAGCTTCACGAATAAGGTTCTTAAAATTTTGAAGATCTGAACATGGCTTATTGTTTCTTATTTTTTGAGTTGCCTTTTTTTGTTGCTAATTCTTCTACTTTTTTTTTTCATGTGTCGAGACATCTCCAGATGACCTGCCTTTATGGGGTGCGCACCTGCCTTATTCTTGTGTGACAACCTTTGAATACTCTTGGATGGACTTTGATCCGATTCTTCATGCATGCATGCATTATTTTCTTTTGATTAGGTTTTGTTGGTGAACCACATTCCGATAAAAACAGTGATGACAGCAGACATCTGCTTTATACACATAAGAACACTGTTATTAAATACAACGGAGAGCAGGTTTGTGGCATCTAAAATAATGACCAGTTATTGGAAATTTAATTTTTGGTTTCCTAGTGTTTTCTTTTTCTTTTTCTTTTTCTTCTTAGTGAGTTTCTATACTTGCAGATTATTCATGTTAATCTCACTCAAGAAAGCCCTACACCATTGGAAGTGGGAAAGGTAATAGACATGACGTATTCAGTGAAGTGGATCCCAACAAATATCACTTTTGCTAGGCGATTTGATGTTTACTTGGACTATCCTTTCTTTGAGCATCAGGTTAGTAAGTGACCTAAAGAAACAACTGTCTTTTGGGTAGTAGTAATAGCGGTTACCAGATATTCCTTCCAACCTCTCTTTTAGTACTTTGCCTTTTACAGACCAAGTAGAAAAATTAGTTTCTACTTTTAAGCAGATATTCCCCAAATAAGGTTATTTTGATTTATTCTTTTTGTCTTTGGAGTTGCTGTTAGAATTGCTCTAAAATTTACTTTCTTTTTTTGTTTAATGATATCTTACAAGAAAATCAAGTAACAAGAAAATCAAAACCAATATAAATAAAGATACTAAATGCAATGAACTGAGAAAAGAAAAATTGAGATACTGCAAAAGTACCAAATGTCATATGACTTACTGATGGAGCAGAGAAGTAAATCTGTTCTTTGTATTGCAGATTCATTGGTTCTCAATTTTCAATTCTTTCATGATGGTTATTTTTCTCACTGGCTTGGTATCGATGATATTAATGAGAACTCTTCGGAATGATTATGCAAAATATGCCCCGGAAGATGATCATCTTGAGACTCTGGTGGCATTCTCTTCTTTGTCTGGTTTCTCTTTTTAAATTTATTTGTTATTTGTTAATGTTTCTATTGGATATGCTTATACTTTTTGGAAAACCTCTGAGTAAATGCTAATAGCCAAAAAGGTTGGTGATTACTGCAAAACTTTTACATCAGGAAAGAGATGTGAGCGAAGAGTCTGGATGGAAACTTGTTTATGGGGATGTATTCCGCCCTCCCCGCTGTTTGAATCTACTTGCAGCAGTTGTTGGGACAGGTGCTCAGCTTGCCATGCTTGTTCTCCTTGTCATCCTATTGGCGATCGTTGGAATGTTATACATCGGGTATGTTTGAAGTGTATCATATTTTCCGAGAATATTATAACAGTATAATTATCTTTGTATTGGTTGGTTTTGTCTCAAAATATGTGGTCATATTTGGGTAGGCATGAATCAAAAATCAGCCTTCAAGAGTTTATTTTACTGTCTCCTCTTTTGATCAGTTAATTTTGCAGTTCTTGCCATCGTGCTTTATATCGTCAAACTACAATTGATATATTTTGTTTCATTGTATTATTCTGGTAGATTGATCATTGATCCCTTATAACTTTATTTGGACCAGCCGAGGAGCGATTGTCACTACTTTTATAGTATGCTATGCTCTCACATCATTTATTTCGGGTTATGTGTGTGGTGGGCTGTGTAGAAATGTGAAGAAATGATGAAAGTGTTATTGTTTCTCTTATCATTACAGGAAGGAAACATTGCAATATATAGGCAAGTTTGAGTACATTGCACATGCTGTCATATACAGCTCATAACACACATGTGATCCTATACGGATTACTTACTCACACATGTGAGGTTTCACTATAACTAACTCTCTAATATTCCCCTTCAAGCTTTGAATCCGAGAGGTACATAAGCTTGTCAGTCAAATTCCTGAACACAGTTGTGCATAACCCCTTTGTGAATACATCAGCTAGCTGTTGATTTGAAGGTACATAATCAATGCTGATAAAAGATTGAGAAACTAACTCTCGGACAAAATGATAATCTACCTCTATATGCTTTGTTCTTGCATGAAAAACTGGGTTGAATGCCAAGTTTGCTGCACTCTGGTTGTCACAATAGAGGATCATTTGTTTAGTGATAGGTAAATATAGCTCTCTCATGAGGTAAGATATCCATAACAACTCACTAGAAGTGACTGCCAATGACTTGTATTCTGCCTCTGCTGAGCTTCTAGAGATTGTTGGCTGCTTCTTGGAAGACCAAGAAACCAAAGAGGATCCCAGAAATATGGCATATCCACTTGTGGATCTTCTTGTATCTGGACAACCTGCCCAGTCTGAATCAGAATAGGCTGAGATACACTCCAAGTCACCTCCTGCAATAGTTATACCAGACCCCATTGTCCCTTTTAAGTACCTCAGAATTCTTTTGATTAATTGAAAATGTTGATCTGTAGGACAATGCATGAACTGGGAAACATAGTTCACTGCATAAGTGATATCAGGCCTTGTCATTGTGATATATTGTAGCCCTCCTACTAAGCTTCTGTAATTTGTTGGAGAAACCAGTGCAATACCAGAATAAACTGAGAGTCTTGGTCCAGCAGCAACAGGTATAGTACTAAGTTTACAGTCTATCATGTCAGACTTCTTTAGCATCTCAAGTGTATACTTCTGCTGAGTAAGTAGAAGAGTTCTTGAGTTCTTATACATTGTGCACTCAATGCCCAAGAAATAGTGCAATGGTCCTAGGTCCTTCATACAAAATTGAGTTCCCAAAATTTGTATAAAATTATGAATGAAGCACTTGATGATCCAGTAAGAATAATGTCATCAATGTAGAGAAGTAGAAACATTATCTCAGAAGAAGTACGAAAAATGAATAAGGAGTGATCACAAGAGGACATGATAAAACCTTTTTCCAAAAGGAAATCACTGAATCTTGTAAACCAGGATCTAGGAGCCTGTTTTAAGCCATATAGAGATTTTCTTAGATGACAGACATGAGTAGGATGGGTTGTAGAAACATACCCAGGTGGCTGCTCCATATATACATCCTCATTTAAGAATCCATGTAAGAAGGCATTGGAGACATCAAGTTGTTGCAGAATCCATTTTTTGCTCAATGCAATTGTCAGAACACATCTTATTGTTGTAGTTTTAACTACAGGACTAAAAGTCTCTGTATAGTCTACTCCATCTTGTTGTAGATAACCCTTAGCTACCAATCTAGACTTGTACCTTTCTACAGACCCATCAGACTTCAATTTAACCTTGTAGACCCATTTGCAGCCTAAAACATTCATTCCTTCAATATATGGTACCAATGTCCAGGTCTTATTATCCTCTAATGCAGCATATTCTTTGTCCATAGAAGTTACCCATTCTTTAACTTTAGAAGCAGACTTGTATGATGTTGGCTCACTAGGCACTTGTAAAAGTGACAAGAAAGCAGTTGGAAAAGCATGATTGGTTGTATAGTGGGCCACAAAGTCTGGTGGTAGAACCTTGTGTTTAGACACACTAGTTCTGGACCTGGTTTGAATTCTTGCAACAACAGGTTCAACTGGAGAAATTGGTATTGCAGTAGCTTCCTCAGTAGAGACACGTTCACTAGTGACATTATCCAAGGGTGTTGTAGGAACATTAGAACTAGCGAAATTTCCACAGTGACCAATCTGTAGTTGTACAGTTTCTGTATTTGGAACCTGTTGAATTATTGATCTCACAAAAGGAAAAATATCCTCATCAAAAGTAACATGTCTTGAGACAAAAAATTTCTTAGAGACATTATCATAGCATTTGTATCCTCTATAGAATGGACTGTAACCAAGAAAAGTGCATTGAACTGATTTTGGGGACAGTTTGTCTTTCCTAAAAGAAGACATATTTGGATAACAAGAACATCCAAGGGGGATTTCTAACTGGGTTCTTCCTCAGGTCAAAAAATGACAAAATCTCCTTTGCAGAAATGGGGATCTTGGAAACTTTATTCCTCTCCAACCTCCTAAATAAAGAACTGTTACAAATAATGAAGAAACTAGTAGATTTAGATAGGAAGCAACATAAAATAAACCAAATTTGTAAACCTGTCCAAGTACTGTGGACCTATCGAAATGTTCCTGATCGCATATGTCTCTTTCTGATTCCAATTGTAAGGAACAGAAGCCTATCATATAAGGAACCAGACGCTGCAGAATATAAGCAACCATATGCTGGGGAGTAGAAGCAAATATTAGCGTTCCGCACGTCAATAGAGGACATGCGCCGCCAATTTATCATTTCAAATGAAAGTAATTATAATGTAGTTAAGAAGTGCTTCCCTTGGGAACTAGGTTGAGTATTCTCGAGCAATAGGACTGAAAGCAACTCAACAAACGTGGGGGGCTTAACGAGAATCTCGATCTACAAGCTACTATTTGTGAGCCGATATCTTTCCAGCTCGAACCAAGGCAGGAAACGAAGCTACGACATCGGTAGAAGGGAGATATCTAGTGCCCCGGGCTTAAAAGGCTAAAATCTGGTACCTCATTGTATAAAAGAACAAAAGGTATTTTGAACTTTAATACCTTTGAAGGAAGTCTGTTGATGATAAATGTGGCAGTAAGGTAGCTATCAAACCAAAATGATTTAAGTAGTGAAGCTTGATTAAAGAGATTGTATTACCCACTTCTGTGATATGCCTAATCTTCCTTTCTGCAACCCCATTTTGTTGTGGTGTTTTTGGACAAGAAATCCTCAAAGTTATTCCACATTGCTCCAGATATTTTCTAAGAGGACCCTTGACCAGCTCAAAGGCACCATCACACTGAAATGCAACTATTGATGTAGACAGTAATTTTTCATTGTGTGCTTTGAAGTGTTTGAAGCATTTCAAAGACTCATCTCTTGTAGCAAGAGGGTATATCCAATGATACCTACTGAAGTCATCAACAAATAATAGGAAATATCTATAACCTTCCTGGGATGTGACTGGAGCAGGACCCCAAATGTCACAATGCACTAGTTGTAAAGGAAAATCTGATATTTTGCTTGAAGATTTGAAAGGTAACTTTGTGTGCTTACCAAGTTGGCATTCATGACAGAAGAAATCCAAGTTTTTATCTGTTATTTGTATAGATGGGATAGTTGTTAATTTTTTTAGAATATTAGATGATGGATGTCCTAACCTCTTATGCCAGATTGAAGAAGAAGCAATGATTGAAGTAAATGCTTTTGTGATAGAAGGTGCCACCTGAATTGGATATAGTTTGTTGCACACTGCTCCTTCTGCTACCACTTCATTGGTTGATAAGTCTTTGATATTGTATCCCCAAGAAAGCATATTAAAAGAGACATTATTATCCACACATAATTTAGATACACAAATGAGATTTTGTGTAAGTACAGGAACAAGCAAAACATCTTTAAGCAAAAACTCTGAATTCTCAAGAACCAAAATTGCTTCACTCATTCCAGAGATTGTAAGAAACTTGCCATCACCAATCAGTACCTTATTATTCCCTGAATAAGTCTTGCAGTCATGTAGTAATGCATGATTACTGGTTATGTGTGCAGTTGCACCTGAATCAGGAATCCATTGGTCATTTACTACAGAGACAGTTGTACTTTGTTTCACTCCAGAACATGTGTAGAATGCTTGATGAGGTCTTGTTTTTGAGATTGCAGGATTTGATTTTGGCTGAGGTGTTGGTGGAGTGTAACGCCAATGACATCTGTTGGCAGTGTGACCAAGTCTCTTGCAAATTTGGCACTCCACAGCAGAAAAATCTGTATAAGTTCTTGAAGGTGGTTGAGAAGATTTGTAGTGTTGAGTTTTCTTTGAATAGAAAGCTGTATTGGTTGAGTCAAGAAGAACAGAAGAATCTTGTTCTTGATTTTTAAGCCATTGTTCATGATGAACTAACCTGGATCTTAACTCACTAAATGTATATTGTTTTTCTCGATTGTGAGATGATACAACAAACTGATCAAAACACCTATTAAGTCCATTCAATGTGTACATTACAATATCATCATCTATAATCTTTTCATTTATAGCAGCAAGATTGTCAGTTATTTCTTTAATCTGACTTAATTAATCAAGAACTGAAAGATTACCTTGCTTTATTGCTTGTATTTGTCCTCTTAGCATCGATTTTTCTTGCAAATAATTGAAGGTTAAACTCAGATTTGAGGTAATCCCAATATTCTTTTGATGTTGACAAACCAAGAACACCAGAAGAGATTGATTGAGTAAATTTGCATTGAGACATGACATTACAAACCTGTCCATAGCTAACCAGAAAATATGCTCAGGCTTTGGTGTAAGGACTCCATTCACAAGAATCATTGCCGCAGGTGATGGATATGATCCATCAACAAATCTTAGAAGATTTGTACTCATCAAGATAGATTCAAACTGGTGCCTCCAGAGAAGATAATTTGTTGAATCTAATTTCAATGAAACAAAATTACAGATGTTCTGGAAAGGTAATTGGATCTGATGTTGTTGATATTGATCTAAAGCATTTGTTGAAGGATTAGCAGAAGTAGAAGTAGTTGAATTTGCATTCTCCATTGTAGATATTGATCAAAGTATTAAAGATATCAAGAATTTGTTGAATTTTAAGAGTTACTTGTGTTGTTTAGAGATTTCAGAGATTTGGATCAAAAATCAACTCGTGAGAGATGGGCTCTGATACCATGTAGAAATATGAAGAAATGATGAAAGTGTTATTGTTTCTCTTATCATTACAGGAAGGAAACATTGCCATATATATGCAAGTTTGAGTACATTGCACATGCTGTCATATACAGTTCATAACACACATATGATCCTATACGGATTACTTACTCACACATGTGAGGTTTCACTAACTATAACTAACTCTCTAATAGGCTGTACTCACGCCATGGTGGTATGTCTAAAAGTCCTGAATTTTCCTCTTTTCCACATCGCATTTGATTTGTCAATATTAGAGTGCTGCAAGCTGTAAGTTTGTTTTCTATTTTATAATGAAATAAGTTCCCCATACTTTTTTCAGTTTTTATATATCATTTACTCTCGTTGGAAACGTTTACGTAGTTTCCAAAGTTAAAATCATTGAGCTCACAACTCAGGTTTTTTTTTTTTTTGACTTTAATCTTTGAACTTCAGTTCCAATTCATGAATCAAGCTCGGTAGATGGTTATTTCCGTGCTTTTCTGTTTCTCTTACTTCTTTGCTCATTCTTTTTGTTATCCTTCTCAGAAAAGCTTATAGCTCGGGTCTATGTTTCTCAGGTAAAAGCTGGATTAAGTCAATGATGCTAACAGCGTCACTTTTCCCATTTTCGGTCTTTGGTATTGGTTTGTTTCTAAAAACGCAATTGCTATATCTTATGGATCTCTGGCTGCTATTCCTTTTGGCACCATGGTGGTTGTGTTTGTCATTTGGGCTTTCATTTGGAAGAAACTGGAATGGTGCTCCAAACAATCCCTGCCGTGTAAAGACCATTCCTCGTCCAATCCCTGAAAAGAAATGGTATCTCACGCCCTCTGTTGTGTCTCTAATGGGAGGACTGCTTCCTTTTGGCAGCATATTCATCGAGATGTATTTTGTGTTCACATCATTTTGGAACTATAAGGTAAATCTTAATTGCTTAGATGGTTTGCAAACTTATGTGGCTGTTGCTATATTTTTCAAAATCTTCTCAATATTTGTGTATGTAAATGTCATTGTATCGCAATTACATTACAGTACCTAGAATTTCTATCTAATTGTCGTCTTCTGATGGCAGGTGTATTACGTCTATGGCTTTATGTTGCTAGTTTTCTTGGTTCTCACTATTGTCACTGTGTGTGTTACAATTGTCGGAACATACTTCTTGCTCAATGCCGAGAACTATCACTGGCAATGGACATCATTCTTCTCTGCTGCTTCAACAGCTGTGTACCTGTACTTATACTCCATATACTACTATTGTGTGAAGACAAAGATGTCAGGCTTCTTCCAGACTAGCTTCTATTTCGGGTACACTATGATGTTCTGTCTCGGTTTAGGAATCCTTTGTGGTGAGTTTAACACTTAACCGTCATTCTTCTCTGGCTGATGTCTTTTTCACCTGAGTCGCATGTAACACTCGTGCATCATGACATTTAAGAAACCTCACATTAGATTCTTTCTGATATCATAGTTTCAACCATAGCTTCCGTACTTGGGTAAGTATGACGCAGTTTTTTTTATCTAATGTATTGTTTACCGAGAGCATACAATGAATTGAAGAAAGAAAGTCAGGCAGAAAGTAACCTTGTTAGACTGTCTGCATAATATGCTACCATTATTTCATTTCATTTTGCACTTAACCGTCAGCCTTTTTGTGTTTACATTTAGGTCATGTGCAATTTACTTTTCTCTATGTTAACTAATGATCTATCTTTCCATCTGTATGAATTTTTAGGTGCTGTTGGTTACTTGGGGTCAACTTTATTTGTGAGGAGGATCTATAGAAACATCAAATGTGATTAATAAGAAGAAAACAAACAGAGGCCATAGTTGCTTTCAGGGTCCAACCGTTGAGGATATAACAGGTGCTTGAGTGTCCTAGTGGAGAACCAATATATATCACGAATATAGAAATCTCGAAGGAGCTGAGTGTATCGTGTGCCTAGAGGGTGCCCTTATCCTGTTTTAGTAGTTTTATAGCCGTTGCGTATTAATCGATTTTTGGGTATAAATGTGTAAGGAAACAGTTTTTGTAAGCCATCGAAAATTTAATCAAATTACCAATTAGGTTGTGTTCTTTTCGGAGCTAGAGTTTTGTTTTTGTTTCCATTCAATTTCTAGATCCATTATACTCAGAACAGTACATTTGGCATCAGAGCCGTTCAATTTTTAAAGATCTTACTGAAATTACAAAACTTGATGAACAAAATTTTGTCAACATGGAGGATAAGATAGCACAATTAATGGTTAATTTTCTTCAACTTTAGTGAGGATGCTAATAGTAAACAAATGAACGAAATTTCAATAAAAGGATTGTGGTGGAGCTTCAGGTTCCAATTCAAGTTTTTGCTCCATTTTCATCTGGTAGGGTAGAGATGCTCACTCCAGTAATCGCATTTCACAAAATTATGCGCATACAAATAAAAAACTTAATGGTTGAAAGTAGTAGACAAAATATACATCAACATTGCTGCAACAAGTTGTACCAAGCTAATTTTAGTCGGACTTATACTAAAACCGGTCTTAGTTAATGAGTTGATTGGGATTTTCGCTCTCCCTAGGCCTTATTATGCTTTCTTGTAACAAATTTTTTAACCATTATTTGTTGGATAAAAATCAGAAGATGGGTTTTTTACTTGGATTTTTTCTTCCCAGTAAAAAGTTAAGCTTAAACCGCAAACTACGTGGACATGAAAATATCCTCATCTCATTTTGATAAGCTTGTGGCAGCCACAACCAAAGATAACCTGTGAACCTCTTAACACACAAAGTGATGGCCTTTTAAGGATAAACCAACACATAACAAGCCGACACGTGTCAGGATAAAACATATTCCCATATTTTGCATACATACCCTCCCTCCCCCCATTATGAATCCCATCCCATTTCATTTCATACTCCTCACAACCTCAAACTTGTTAGCTAGAACTTCTTCTTCTTATCAAAAAATAAAATAAAATAAAATGGCAGCAACACTTTCAGGTCCCATGGTTAGTACCTCATTCATCCGAAGACAACCCGTAACAAGTCTTCGTTCAATCTCCTCCAATGTAGGTCAAGCTATGTTCGGCCTAAAATCCAGCCGTGGTGGTAGAATAACAGCAATGGCTACATACAAAGTGACTCTAATTACACCCGAGGGAACTCAGGAATTTGACTGTCCAGATGATGTTTACATTCTTGACCATGCTGAAGAAGTCGGTATCGATCTTCCTTACTCTTGCCGTGCAGGTTCTTGTTCTTCATGCGCTGGGAAAGTCACTGCAGGAAAGCTCGACCAATCTGATGGTAGTTTCCTTGATGATGACCAGATTGATGAGGGTTGGGTATTGACCTGTGTCGCATACCCACAATCCGATGTCACCATTGAGACTCACAAGGAAGAAGAATTAACTGCTTAAAATTAATCCGTCACATTTTTCATTATGTTTCCATTTTAAGACCATATGTGGTGGTGGTGGTGATGGTGATGGTGTTCTGAATTCAATCTAAATCTTTTTATTTGTCTTGATTATAGTTGAGAGTTATTAGTAGTATTATTATCAAGTGTGTTATTGAAAATTCTAAACTTTCACTGGTTTTATGTGTTTCAGTGTTTCTGTTTATTTGAATGCTCTTTATATATATTTCAAATGTTGTGGTAGAATTATTGCCGTTCTGATATCCGCAGCATGGTGTTTGTGTTAGACTTTTTCTCATTGGGCTGAAATAAAGGGGAAAAAGGCATATGTGATCCATTAGCCCCATTAGCCCCACTACTCTCTCCCACCTTCAGAAAACCCATCTCTATATCTATCGGTAACTGCTCTATGATGGCTAGGGTTAGTTTTACAGAGGATAGAAAATAGAACAGAGAGGTCACCAAAACTATTCTCAATTCTGCATACACCATCTACTATTGAGAAGGAGGGTTTGGCACCGAAGTTCATAACAACCAAAATTAGGGCAAACTTAAGGATTCAAGATCAATGGCTGGAGGTATTTATAATCCCTTTCTTTTGCTTCCGCTTTAATTTGTATGTTCTTATATTGTGATTAGAACATGCATCTAGGTTTTATTCTAACATTTGGTATCAGAGCAATAATTAACCTCTGCCTTGATTGAGTAATTTAGGTTCTTTGAGTTTGGGTAAATTGATTCTATGAATCTGTGTTTTCCCATGGGGTTGTGTGAAGGGAAGTTAAAACTTAATTCAACCGTCAACATCTGAAAATTCACTAATGCATATTAATAATATCAACAATTTGGAACCAATCTATACGTCACCGTCTGGCACCTCAGGATTACTCATTCATGTACTTGACCACAAAGGAGAACCCCTTAGACTTCCACCTGAGTACTATACAGTCTATACCGGTCTGCAATTATGTATCGAGTTTAGTCTCGTCAAACTCGATCGGGTATTAACTGTTGATAATATGGAATATATGGAGC
>JAJJMC010019572.1:5000-10000 GCA_023531435.1 Papaver californicum
ATCGGTTACATTTTTCATATGATCTCCTCTTATAGATAGGACTAACAAAATAAAACAGAGTTTGTATCAATTCGTCCCTTTTTTTATTGTTTGATTAATTTTTGATTTCCTTTTTTTTTACATAGATTTTATTATTCCATTTTGCATTTTTTTTATTTCATTTGAGGTTCCCACTCAAAAACACACTTATTAGAATTAGGTCCAGATCTCATGTCAGTCGTGAAATACCTCATCTTTTGCAACGCTTTCTAAAAAAAAAGGGTTTCGTTGGACTAAGAACGGGAAGGAAGAAAGCGAGTAGGTCTGCTAATTCCTCATCCTCAAATCAGTCCTTCCCACGGATATTGTCTCAAAAAAAAGTGATTGTAAGAGTAAAATCTTGATAGAATTCAAAAAAGCAGGTAGGAAATCCAGGGCAATAAAATGGAGAAAAAAACTTTCAAATTCTTAGGATTAAACAAAAGGATTCGCAAATAAAAGTGCTAATGCCACAACCAAGCCATAAATTGTTAAAGCTTCCATAAAAGCCAGACTCAGCAATAAAGTACCTCGTATTTTACCCTCCGCCTCTGGTTGTCTCGCAATACCTTCTACGGCTTGTCCCGCAGCAGTACCTTGACCAACTCCAGGTCCAATAGAAGCAAGCCCTACGGCCAATCCAGCAGCAATAACGGAAGCGGCAGAAATCAGTGGATTCATGGTAAGCTCCTCGCACCAAAATAAATAAATGGTTAATGATACAATCAACCAATAAATAATGCCTTATGATTCCATTACTAACATATATCCAATTGAAGTAATTATATTATTGAATCGTCAGAACTACTTCGATTTCTCGTTTTTAGTTCCCATCCATCGAGTCTTTATCAATTAGCAATCCATAAAGCTCTTCCATTTCTTAGTTCCAAAGCATTCTTTCAATTCTTCGTTATTTTTCTCTTCTATACTATATGCTCTTGGTTTCATGTGTTTATTCATTCGTCACAGACGAAATGGAAGGACTTCTATTGGAATCCTCATCGAAATTCAGAGTGGGATCGTAAAGGAAATAAGATCTATGGATAGTTCATATATAACTAGTCAATATCTAATATCACATATACATATGTTTCTTCCATAGTGTAAACCAACTATTGAATTCTCATCCTATATGCATTCGAATTCTAGAAAAAACATACACAACAATAGGTTTATAGCCATTACATATACCTAAGTCGATCCCCTAACCTATTTTTTATGAAGCCCATTTGTCACTTCCTCTTTGCCCTTTAGTTATCATTATCCCGTATGAATCCAAATGGGCGGGTTGGTTGGTTCATTATCATTAGCCCGAATCATTACATATCAATACAATATCAGGATTTGGTTGATGAAATTGCATGGAATTAATTCGAATTTTGGACAATCCTTGAATTAAAAAAATTTAAATGCCAATCCATCGTTCTATAGAAACATCGTTTTTTGTTTAATCACAATCAAAGTTAGATAGCATAACAATTTGGATTCAAATTATGAACCCTAATATAATTCTAATATTGTAATTGAATGAACAAATAGAAGTGGGGGTATGACATCAATCGGCCAAGAATCTTAGGAAAAAGATCTTTTAGATCTCTTTCCTTTATTTTAAATTCCCGAATATCAATCAGAAAAGCTAGTTAATGATGACCCTCCATGGATTCGCCTATATAAGCCGCGGCTAAAGTTGCAAAAATAAGAGCTTGAATCCCGCTTGTAAATAATCCAAGAAACATGACAGGTATAGGAACCACTGAAGGTACTAAAGAAACAAGAACAACAACTACTAATTCATCAGCCAATATATTCCCGAAAAGCCGAAAACTTAGTGATAAGGGTTTTGTGAAATCTTCTAGGATGTTAATTGGTAAAAGGATTGGAGTTGGTTGAATGTATTTACCGAAATAACCCAACCCTTTTTTGGTAAGACCCGCATAGAAATATGCCACGGACGTGAGTAAAGCTAAAGCAACGGTAGTATTTATATCATTCGTAGGTGCGGCTAACTCCCCATGAGGTAACTGTATTATTTTCCGAGGTAAAAGAGCCCCTGACCAGTTAGAAACAAAAATAAATAGGAACATAGTTCCAATAAAGGGAACCCAAGGACCATACTCTTCTCCAATCTGAGTTTTGCTCAAGTCTCGAATGAATTCAAGGACATATTCGAAGAAATTCTGACCATTGGTCGGAATAGTTTGTGGGTTCCGAACAGCTATAGCAGCTGAACCTAATAAGATAGCAATTACGACCCATGACGTAATAAGGACTTGGGCATGGACTTGGAAACCACCTATTTGCCAATAGAAATGTTGGCCTACTTCCACACCGGATATATCGTATAGCCCTTTTAATGTGTTGACGGAACATGGTAGCACATTCATATTGTCCTCTGGCAGAAATAGAACTAAAAAAGGAATTATTTTGATTCCACTATCTCTTTCTCAACTCGTCTACTTGAATCATATTTTTCGGATATCAAGTAATCACATAATATCCCCAGCTTTTTTATCTCTTTTTTGGTATTCAGAATATAGTAACCGATTCAAAAAATCTATGGAGTTCTCGAAGTAATTGACTTATCTTATTATTAATCAACGATTTGGGATATAGCTAGAACGGCCCTCACAAATGGCGAATACTAATTTGTTAAGGATTAATCGGATTGAAGCTATAGCGTCATCATTGGCTGGAATCGAAATATCTGCGAGATCCGGGTCACAATTTGTATCGATTAAACAAATCGTTGGAATTCCCAAAGTTACACATTCTCGAAGAGCCGTATATTCTTCTTGCTGATCAACGATGATTACAATATCAGGTAACCCCGTCATATATTTGATCCCACCCAGATATGTTTGCAAGTGATATAATTGTCTCTTCAACATTGCTGCATCTCGTTTCGGAAGGCGGTTGAGTCTTCCCTTCTTTTGTTCCGCTCTCAAATCCCTGAACTTATGAAGTCTCGTTTCTGTAGTGGACCAATTCGTTGACATGCCACCGAGCCATTTTTTATTAACATAATGACACCGAGCCCTTATTGCAGCCGATGCTACTGAATCAACTGCTTTATTTTTAGTACCAACTATTAAGAATTGCTTTCCTTTACTTGCTGCATCAAAAACTAAATCACAAGCTTCTGATAAAAAGCGAGCAGTTCTAGTAAGATTTGTAATATGAATACCTTTACGCTTTGCAGAGATGTAAGGTGCCATTCTAGGATTCCATTTCCTAGTACCATGACCAAAATGAACTCCTGCTTCCATCATCTCTTCCAAATTAATGTTCCAATATCTTTTTGTCATTTCTCCCCACGCTTCCCTTTTTTTTAAGAGATGAGATACCCTAAATACTAAATAAAGAATTGTTCCGATGGAACCTTTTACCAGAGATTGGCCGTTGATACACGGGCCAAGCCATAAATTCCTTTCTATTCACTATTATCTTTAGACCAGATAGTTTAAAGTTAAGTTAAAAGGATTAATCCGCTCTTAGGAATCATTAAATCCCGTAAATAATTGTTCTGATGGATCGTGGATATTCTTTGGGATGTAAGAATCAAATAATTCTTTGTGTTGGAACAAAATATCTCTAAACCCCCCTCGGAATAGGTTATTCTTTTTTAGTTCAAAAGGGATATTGCTGTGTTGCCTTGAATGATACACTAATCCTTTGAATCCGGTACCAACAGGTATCATCCCCCCCAGAACAACGTTCTCTTTCAGACCTTTCAACCAATCGATACGACCTCGTAGAGCGGCTTTTGCTAAAACTCGAGCAGTTTCTTGAAAACTCGCCTCGGATATGAAACTTTGAGTATTCAGAGACGCCCTCGTTATTCCCAATAAGACGGCTCTATAACAGATCGCTTCTTCCAAAGCTCGTCCCGTTCGTTCCGCTCGCAACAATCCAATAAGTTCTCCGGGTGAAAAAACATTAGACATTCCATCTTCCGAAACCAAAACTTTTGATGTTATTTGACGCACAATAATCTCGATATGCCTATTGTGGATTTGCACCCCCTGGGATCGATAAACTTTTTGAATCTTATTAACCAAAGAGATACGACTTTGTGCTATGGTTAACTCTGCGCCAATCAAAAACCCCCAAGGAATTCCAAGAATTCTTGTTATACGTTCGTTCCAACCTTCAACCCTTTTTTCTAGGTTCATTGATATTGAATCAAGCGAGCGCACTTCTAAAACCTGTTCCACTTTTGGAAGACCCTGCGTTATATCACCTGATCTCGATTTTTCATAGATAAATGTAACTAATGTATCTCCTTCAGAAAGGGTTTCACCATAATGTCCATGGACGGTTGCTCCTGGCGTAGCCAAGTAGGGTTTGGCCGATCTTATTACTAAAGAGCCAACACGAATAATTAGAACCTGACCCGCTTTGAGGCGGGGTCCATATTTGGATATACATACATTTTCACAAATAAATTGTCCAAGGTTAATTATTGTCGCTGTCTCTTCACAATAATCGTGCTGGAGAAAAAACCAATTCAAATTTAATGGATTCAAAATGATGTGACTTCCTAGATTGGGATTATAAATTCTCCCAGTTTCGTCCATTAAATAATATTTAAGTCCTTGGAAAGTCTGTTTTAAATTGTCAAGTAGCAAATATTTTTTTACCAAGATCTGATTATGAGTTATTAAATGATAAGAAGAAAAATTCACAAATTTAGGCACAATCCCTAAAGGACCCAATGAATTTCGAATGGAAATTAGGGGATCCCTTTTCATTGATTCTTTTGTTGTCACACTGTCATTATATTTAACACCGTTGAATGGACCCATTCGAGAACAATTAGATGATGACAAAATGATCAAAGGTTGGGATTCCTTATTTCGATTTACCAACGCACGAATAGTTCCTTGATGTTGGGTAAATGCTTGTTGAATCCTTGCCTTGGAATAAAACGAAAATGGATTGAGGTTAGTACGATCTGATCCATTATCCGGGATCCATATTAA
>JAJJMC010019572.1:17500-22500 GCA_023531435.1 Papaver californicum
TCCTTCAGATGTGTCAATTGGGCAAATACGGCCATAGTGACTAGGATGGATATCTCGGATCCGAAAACTAGCAGTTCGACCTGTCAATCCTCCAGGACCTAAATAACTCAATTTTCGCCCATGAACTATTTGTGTCAATGGATTAGTTCGATCCAAAACATGAGATAAGGGGTGTAGACCGAAAAATGATTCATAAGTGGTTGTTAATGGAGTGGATGTTACTAAATTATGGGGAGTAGGTATAAATTTATGCCTAATAGCTCCACATATAGTTCCTCGAACCACATTTTCTAAACGAACCAGAGCCAATCCGAATTGGTCTTGTAACAGATCCGCTACAGAGCGAATACGTTTATTTTTCAAGTGATTCATATCGTCAAGTGTACCCATTCCAAATTTCATTCCGATCAAATGATCCGCAGCTGCCAATACATCTCGTGGTAACAAAAATGTATTGTTCTGAGGTATATCAAGATTAAGTCTCCGGTTCATATTTCGTCGACCAATCCTTCCTAATTCACATCTTTGTTGAAAAAATTTTTTTTGTAATTCCTTACATAAGGACTCAGAAAATACCGGATCCCCGCCGACACAAGCAAACTGTTGATAAAATTCCAAAATGGCATTTTCTTTTGACCCAATCTTTTTTTTCTCCTTATCGTTCGGGAAAGACAAGAAAATTTCAGGGTAGCAAACATTATCTAGAATTTCTCTTAGATTCGAACCCATAGCTGATGATAGAACTAGAATAGATATTTTTTGTTTCCGACTCACACGAGCCCATATCCTTGCTTTTCGATCAATCTCTAATTCTGATCTTCCTCCCCAATCGGATATTATGGTGGCGGTATAGACCGAAATTCCGTTATGGTCCAATTCTGAACGGTAATAAATACCGGGGCTTTGCAATATTTGATTGATTACAATTCTGTATATTCCATTTACTATAAAGGTTCCCAGGGAATTCATTAGAGGAATGTTTCCAATAAATATGGTTTGTTCTTGTATATCCCTACCGGTTTTCCAAATTAATCCCGCAGGTACATATAATTCAGAAGAATATGTCAATGATTCATACACAGCATCTCTTTCTTTTATCAAGGGTTCTACCAATTGATAAGTTTCCACAAATAATTGAAATTCAATTTCTTGATCTATATCTTCAATTTTTGGAAATTTATAAAGTTCTTCCATCAAGCCCTGATCAATGAACCTACAAAACCCCTCAAATTGTATCTGACTAAACCCAGGTATTGTAGACATTCCCTCATTTCCATCCCGGAGCATCTTAAGCTTCCCATTTATAGCAAAATCCCATTATTGGCTCATTCTTCATCGAACCATATGGATCGATCTAGCAATGATGGAATGTATATTCTGTTTACTGAATCACATGAAATTTTACCCAACTTCATACCATTGAGCGGAGCAATAAGGAGAATTTTCTACTCAAATTAGAATTTGCAACAGGATAAAACATTCCTGGAATCATAATTATGCCGATTATACTTTTTTTAGAGTCTTGTATAGAATATCAAAAGGAATCCAATTTCTACCTATTATTATGATATTACAATCCGGTTGGGTACCAGAAAAAGAAATGATTCAAGGTTTGATCTGTTCTCTATGAATGAGAGAAAAAAAGAAAAAAGGAAGCACGATAATTCCTTATAGACATATATGGCTAAGATACCTGATTAGGATATCTTTGTAACAATCTCTGTTCCGGGGTTTACATATATATATAATTGTTGTTATAATGTAAATTTAATTGAAAAAGATTGATTATTGAAAAGAATTGATACTGATAAGTTGTGTATCAACTTCATTTTGATGCCGTTGTTAAGGAAACGAAATTGGAGTTCCAAGAACTCTTCATGAATTCAAGTCAATAGTTAATGGTTCCTATTTGCCCTGCATTTTTCATTCTGTAACTGAAAAAGCACATTCGCTTTTGAAAGATAAAAAAAGGGGGAAGTTTTTAGGTGTTGTTTATTTTGAGATTTGAGATACCATACAATCAATCGAAGGGAATCAACTGGGTTCAAAAAAAAGGGTTTTTTAGGTTTAGGAAAGGGATAAAGACAATGAGATTCAAGAAATAATAAAGAAGAGAGCGTTCCCTCTATTTTATATCCGTTTGGCGGCATGGCCGAGTGGTAAGGCGGGGGACTGCAAATCCTTTTACCCCAGTTCAAATCCGGGTGCCGCCTCATCTACAAAAACCGAGAAATACTTTCTTTTTTTGCTCAGCAGAAGCAATAGATTCGAGAGGAAACCAAAAGGAAAAAACCCTCTTTTGAAGAGATATGGGGTAGGTAGTGATCTACCTTGATTGTATATTTTATGCTTTTTGCTTATGAAGGTCAACAAAAGAAACTAAACAATAGGCCTTACTATTCCTACATCTTCCATTAAAGAGGATTTCCTTGATAATACAAAGAAAGTCCCTGTGTATCTTGCTTGTGGTTAATCCTTCCCTTTTCTACCAGAAATCATATAGGAACTTGTTGTGGGTGGATTTTTTGGATTGTTTGATCAATAGCGTTTGGTCATAATCCCTTTTTGACTCTGCACCATAGATTCCACTATTATTAGTGATCAATAATGGACGAATTCCTTCATATTCATAGAGATAGGGGACATAATTCACATGGATATAGTAAGTCTTGCTTGGGCCGCTTTAATGGTAGTCTTTACATTTTCCCTTTCACTTGTAGTATGGGGAAGAAGTGGACTCTAAAAGCACTACTAATTGAGTTGAGTAATCAAACTGTAGCCATTTTTTCATATATCGTAAAGGGATTTTAAATATGAAATTTCCATTTGCAAATTATATTGAATTACAGTAATGGACTATATGAAAAAAAACCTTTCAATCAAACAAAAAAATAGATGCAAGGAAGAACTAGAATTGGGGTGTTATTTACATGATGTACATCACATATATGAAATTTATAGATATGTACATATATGAAAATACAAGATACATATTGTAGATTAATCTAGATGAAGCCTATCCCTCTTTATACAGTACCAGTACAACTTGAGACAATACAATAATAGAAAGTATGGTAGAAAGAAATTGATATCTTTCTACCATACTACCGGATCTCATATACTGCTGATTCTAGTCCGCCCATTTCATTTAAGACGTGGAATGAAAATACCTTTCATTTCTTCAATCATTGATAAGAATAAAGAAGTCAAGCTTCATTCGAATCAATTATTTTGACTGACTGTTTTTACGTAGATGATAAGTAAAAAAGCAGTAGGAACTAGAATGAACAGCGCAGTAGCAATAAATGCGAGAATATTTACTTCCATAATCCCATCGTTTTTTACTTCACAATAACTCGGGATCTAATCCCATAGAGATGATAAATCTTCTCCTCTAAATTCAATGAAATGAATTGCATCCCAATGTTATTTGATATTGAATCGGATCAATATCATGAATAACAATATCTGAGCTTTCAGATCGATTCATTGTCGAGAATTGAATAGTATAACATAGGAGGATCTTTTATCCATAACGAATTAAAAAAGGAATTCTTGATACAACAAAGAATCCCTTTTCGTTTTTCATTCTTTTCTATAACCTACCGTCTTCCGTATACAACCAGCTGATGAGGTATCATCTGACCCGTCTTCCATTTCAATTGGTCACAAACCCAAACAGTAGAAATGAAATGGAAAAAAGTGAAGTTCGAAACTCATTTAGTTTGTTATGATCTAAATTTCTTGGAAGACAAAGAGGTGTAATAAAGATGGATTCGGGTATAAAAGATCTCGTTTTTTTAGAAATGTACTTTTTTGGAGTTTACTCTTGCTTCGATAGGACCCCTTCATCAAAGAAAAAACAGGAGAAGAAATATTATTAATTTCTTTATTAAGCGGGGTAGGGCAGATCTTTCTTTGATCTCTCTTTTTTTAAAATAAAAGCTTCTTTCGTTGGATTGAAACCGGAACATATATCATATCCGAAATTCGGTATGGAAGTGAGATAGATAGATTGTTTCCAATTAGGAATTGCGGTTCCCAAAAATAGGAGCTAGAAAATAAGGAGGTGGTTTTAATAGAATCTGAAAAGGATTCTGGCGCGCCAACTATGTTAAGGTCAAGTTAATTTTGTATCACACAATGAAGGAATTCAATTTGTAGGTATGCTCTCGGGAACCGGGTGGGTATTATATTGAATTCCATGGATCAGAACCAATAGAAAAAGGAAAACCTGTGCGGTATCTCTTGAAATCCCGAATAGGACCCTACCACCAATTGTACCAATCTAGCTCTCCCCACGAATCAGTACTAGTCGAGAATTAATGAAAATTCTTGTATTTCTTCGATGATAAAAAAGACCTCCGGCGGAAATTAGATCTTGTTTTCAGTCCTCCCTCTTCACCGAAAATAGAGAAATGAGTTGACGGATTCATCGGATCCTAGGTCGGGACTGACGGGGCTCGAACCCGCAGCTTCCGCCTTGACAGGGCGGTGCTCTGACCAATTGAACTACAATCCCAGGGAAATAAGATGTAAAGGATACATATTCTTATTATTAAATTCATAGCATATTTCTATTTAGAATCGCTGTATTGTAACAGAGATAGAAGCGATATGTTGATATTCATATGGGTATGGGCTTTAGTGAGAACGGCACGTATTACTAGTAGTCAAATCATTTCATAATAAATAAAAAAGAAAAAGTCTTTTTTTCTTTACCCCTCCCTTAGAAATTAAGGGTACAGACCAGATCATTAGAAAGTAGAATCTATGGGAACAAAAAAATTAAGGATATAGCATAAAAAAGTCTTCGTTTCTTTGTCTGGTTTCTGGAGGCAAAATTTTTTCTATTATCTCATGATGGATCGGCGGATTTTTGGGCCGAGCTGGATTTGAACCAGCGTAGACATATAGCCAACGAATTTACAGTCCGTCCCCATTAACCACTCGGGCATCGACCCAGGAAGAATCCATTTTAGACTTATGGATAAATCCAT
>JAJJMC010019572.1:32500-64798 GCA_023531435.1 Papaver californicum
ATATTTTGACCAATTCAAGGTGAAAAACGGGGTTGCTCCCTCGGCAAAACTTGGATAAAGTTGAGCCAAAAGATCCCGGTTCAAGATAAATTCATGGGGAAGTGGGATCTCCTTAGGATCTACTCCAGCGTCTAGAAATTGGTTAATTGGTAACGAGACATGTATTTGGTGTCCCGCCCAAGAAAGAGATCCAAGTCCTAGTAACCCCGCTAAATGGTGATTCAACATGGATTCTACATCTTGGAACCAAGCCAACTTTGGAGCAGCTTTGTGATAATGGAACCAACCAGCAAAAAGCATTAACGCCGCAAAGACCAATGCACCAATTGCAGTACAATAGAGTTGTAATTCACTAGTTATTCCGGACGCTCTCCAAATCTGAAAAAACCCAGAGGTTATTTGTATTCCTCGGAAACCCCCACCCACATCACCATTCAATATTTCTTGGCCCACGATTGGCCAAACCACCTGAGCGCTGGGTCTAATGTGAGTAGGATCGCTTAGCCATGCTTCATAATTGGAAAAACGGGCACCGTGGAAATACATGCCACTCAGCCAAAGAAATATGATGGAGAGTTGACCGAAATGGGCACTAAATACTTTTCGGGAGATCTCCTCCAAATCACTGGTATGGCTATCGAAATCGTGAGCATCGGCATGTAGGTTCCAGATCCAAGTGGTAGTATCAGGGCCTTTAGCTATTGTTCTTGAGAAATGACCTGGTCTGGCCCATTCCTCGAAAGAAGTTTTTACGGGATCCCTATCCACCAAAATTTTAACTTCTGGTTCCGGCGAACGAATAATCATTGAGTCCTCCTCTTTCCGGACAACACATACAAAGAGACCTGCCAACAGTCAAGTAATTAGTGAACTTCTGAAATCTATTTATAATTAGTTCCTTTCCTTCCTATCTCCCAGCTATTTATTTTGTTTAGTTATTTACTAGAGCAATTATGATCTGGAAGTCGATCCGGGGCAAGTGTTCGGATCTATTATGACATAGCCATGAGGCGCTCAACGGACCTTTATAATATTTGAAAATCCTTTCCCGGCTTTGACTTGACACAAAAACTCTTTTTTGGATTCATATGTAAATTACAGGTGCTTAGATGGAGCTGCTTCGTATCTTACATAGAACGTATGACTATTGCTCGATTCCAAATCACTTCATTGGGGCAGTCATGAATAAGACCAAGACCCCAGTATCCACATTCAAAGGCTTTTTTAGTTTGAATAGCAAAAAGGGATGTATGATGTACTGTAGTCGGGTATCGTTTATGCCTACGAGGTACTAAACGAAATAGAACAGAACAATCTTAGAAGGGATACAATGAAATTCCTTGATTAGCTCTTCCCAGAGGAAAGATCCATTTTTTTTACTGACGGATAAAAAGAGTGTTCTTATTCAAACCGCCGCGTGATCTTCAACCAATTATGCGCTTCAATATAATTACCTGGAGTAAGCGCTATAGCTTGTTTCCAATACTCCGCAGCTTGATCGGACCAAGCTTCCGCAATTTCAGAATCTCCCTGCCGAATGGCCTGTTCTCCTCGGTCGGAATAGGTGGGTCGATTCCTTCCCTTAGAACCGTACTTGAGAGTTTCCTACCTCATACGGCTCAGCAATAAATTATTTTGGTGTCCCATCTTATCTTAATCGACCCTATCTAACTAAATAAGATTTTTCATAAATCTATCCCATTTTTGTTTCTCGGGTTAACCAGAAGGGGTTAATTACATTTACATAAGTTTTAAACTTTCATTTTGATTCAAAATAAGTTTTATCTTTTCTCCTACCTTCAGAAAAATGAACCCCACTATAGTTATCTTTTTCTGAAAGGTAACTATCTCCGTTTCATTTTCATATAGAATCTTTGAAAAAGACTTTCCTCTCTAAGAAAGAAAGGACTTACTATCTTTGGGATCTGATGCTACACCGCTGCTCAATACCTTAGTGGATCAACCCTATTACATAAGTTGATTCCTAACTTATATCTCATATCATGACATAAGTAAGCAGTTTTTTCTTATTGTATCGACCCAAAATCTCACTAATTGATCTTTACGGCGCTTCCCCTATCAATTAGATCTTTTATCTATCCATAGAATATAGTATTATAGGCATATTCATTTCTTCATTTTTTGGCTTTTATGAAGTATCTTTCTTTGCTACAGCTAATAAAAATCGTTGCTTTGTACGATACATATGTAGAAAGCCTATCCTCTAGTATTTACTAGCGTATTTTATCTTTCTTTCCCTCTTTCTATAGTGGAGATAGTCGCACGTAATGACAGATCACGGCCATATTATTAAAAGCTTGTGGTAAGAATGGATTTCGTTCTAGTGCCCGGAAATAATATTCCAAAGCTTTTGTATGTTCTCCGTTACTTGTGTGGATAAGGCCTATGTTATACAGTATATAACTTCGATCATAGGGATCAATTTCTAGTCTCATAGCTTCATAATAATTCTGTAAAGCTTCCGCATAATTTCCTTCGGATTGAGCTGACATCCGTTACGGTCGTTCATTCTATTCAAAGAATCCCCGTTTCAGAACCGTACGTGAGATTTTCATCTCATACGGCTCCTCCCTTCTGTGCATAATGAATGATAATAATCCATGGAACCAAAAGAATATTGAAATATTCTCATTATGAACTGACAGGGACTAGTGTTTTTACAAGAAATCTCTAGCCAGCCTTCCTGCAAGAGGTCTTTTCTTAACACTAATCGTGTTGTTGCTAGATAGAAAAGGTTACTCCAACAATTTCTTTGTCCTCAACGCCCCCTATTTCCAGGAATTAGTCACTTCAACAGTCTTTGATGGTTATATAGGTATCCAAAGTACAAACGAGATGGATGTTTGTTGTCCCAACCATTCTTGTTAGTTCCGATCCCGATAAGGAAAGGGATAATTTATAACAAAGTTTTTTTTGTTGATTCCTAGGTGTAGTGCTTCTTCCCCTATGCCGCCTATTGGTACTGATGGAGTAGGATGGACCTCTAATACAGAAGAACCTATAGGTGTAACCTTTCGTTCAATACTAGATTAGAAAATTGAAGTATCTGAGGCTGCATCAATCGGGGATACACAATAGAAGGAATTGTTCTATTTCCAAACTTCACCTTCAAGAAGCGTAGATTTTTTGCAGATTTATTTCAATAAACGCCTTTCGTTTTATACCGAATCCAACCCTGCGTGCCTTTACTCGTAAGACGGAGAACACTAAATAGAATCAAATCACACCATCTCTATAATAGGTAAATGCCTCTTTTTCTCCGGAAGTTGTCGGAATTATGCGTAATAAGATATTGGCCACAATTGAAGAGGTCTTATCAATAAAATTTCCATTTATCCGTGATCTAGGCATAGTTCGCAATCCATTCTATAATTCTTCTCATTACCTCGCATGGGAAAAGAATCCCACAAACAAAGGAATTGTACAGGACGAAATAACATAAAAAAAGACTCGTTCTAAACATTCAATTAATATTTCCTACAGATTATGATTCAAAGAAGGAAAAAGAATAGAATAATAATTCTATGACCAAAATCCCATCCATTTTCATATTTCGAATTGTTATAATCGGTTAGTCGTACCTATATTGCAAAAATAAATATGAATGGCTCGCTATTCACCCGATTTCTGGGTCATAATCATAAAATTTTGTAGGAGAGATGGCCGAGTGGTTGAAGGCGTAGCATTGGAACTGCTATGTAGGCTTTTGTTTACCGAGGGTTCGAATCCCTCTCTTTCCTTATCTTTGCCTAATTCAAGAGCGTTATTGACCACAATGGATCAAATAACAAGGAATAGGATTATTCCACGAGGTAGACCTTTCTTTGAAATGAATTCTATATTCCTAATTGGGGTGGTACGAAAAATACTGATTAAAGGGTCGCCAAGACATAAAAAAATCCCCGCGGATCCATTTATGATACATGAATGGGAAAAATATCCGGATCAAACCCCTTAGCTTCGGTCAATTTACTTCGGCGAAAAGGGGGAAAAATTCTCCGAATCCTTGCCTTGCTATTTGAGTTAGGTTCAAGTCTGACGGGAATAATATTCTACGACTAGCAACTCGTTTATTTTCAAGCCGACCCACTTACTATCTATTATTTGATTGACTAACCCTTTATATTGGGATGAGTGAAGAGTCAAATGTTTTGGCAATTCTTCATGGGAGGATGAATCAAGATAATTTTGAATCAGAGCTTTGGATTTTTGTTCATCCCTCGTCGTAATAATATCTCGGGGTTTGCAGCGATAACTTGGTATATCTACTATATGGCCATTAACTAAAATATGTCTATGGTTAACTAATTGCCGAGCTCCAGGAATGGTCGAAGCCATACCCAATCGAAAAAGTATGTTATCCAAACGCATTTCAAGTAATTGTAGTAAAACCTGACCAGTTGACCCTTTGGCTTTTCCGGCGATACGAACATATTTAAGTAATTGTCGCTCTGTCAGACCATAATGAAACCGCAATTTTTGTTTTTCTTCTAGACGAATACGATATTGAGACTTTTTCCCAGAACGCGATTGATTTCTAAGATCATTTCCGGCTTTAGGCCGTTTACTAGTTAGTCCCGGTAAAGCCCCCAGACGGCGTATTTTTTTGAAACGAGGCCCTCGGTAACGAGACATAAAAACTCCTTTTTTATTTACAGAATAAACCTAAATTAAGACTGAACTAAACGATAAACGAAAAAAATATACTGAAGTTAAGTACTGTACTACAAAGAAGAATGAGATGAATTGTATCAATATTCAGACTCTTTTGTATATATAGCAAGGTAAGGAGACTTTGTCCTAATTTGTTCTGTAGAGATCTAACCAACCGCTCGAATCCGTTTTTTATTCATAGTTGGAAGTTCTTACGACATAATAGATCCACTATTTTTGAGAAAAGGAAAAAAGTATTTTCAATATACCTTGAGTTCAACCAGACATTATTAATCATGTAATAAAGTATAAAATGGAACAAAGAGAGAAAAGCCGGCTATCGGAATCGAACCGATGACCATCGCATTACAAATGCGATGCTCTAACCTCTGAGCTAAGCGGGCTCTCATAACAGAAATTGTGTTGTGCATAGGAATTCAGTCAACTACTTAGCTCTTAGCTATTCAAAATCGATAATGAATATGAATAGAGAAAAAATGAATACTGAATAGAATGGTATTCTATAACAATATAATATAACATAAGAATTAATATAACGATAAATAGAGTGATATATGATATCAAAATTTTCAATGGGAAGAAATTCTACATTTTTTCTTTTCCATAATTCTCTTTTATATTTATAATTTATATGAATATGATTATCAATATCTTAATTCTAAATTATTAGAAATTAAGAAAAATATGGCATTCTAAAAAAAGAATCGAACGTTCAAGTATTTAAAATCGGGCGGGAAAAGTGAGAGGAAGAGAGGAATATATATGTGATATATATCCATCCATATTGAATTGCGGATACATCAATGATAGAATCATTTCTGATTAAACCAAATGTAGGTCCTTCAATAGAGAAAAAGGGGTAGATAAAAAAGAAATCAAAGAGGAGTAAAGAGAGAAACCTTTTAGATAGATAAGCTGTATCTAATGAATTCAACGGTTAACGGTTCCAGCATGAACGAAAAAAAGAAAGGGATGGCATCCCGGCCAGATCTTCGGCTCAAACTAAAAAGGGGATATGGCGAAATCGGTAGACGCTACGGACTTGATTGGATTGAGCCTTGGTATGGAAACCTACTAAGTGATAACTTTCAAATTCAGAGAAACCCTGGAATTAAAAATGGGCAATCCTGAGCCAAATCCTGTTTTCAGAAAATAAATTAAGGGGTTTCTGAAAGCGAGAATAAAAAAAGGATAGGTGCAGAGACTCAATGGAAGCTGTTCTAATGAATGGAGTTGACTGCGTTGGTAGAGGAATCCTTCTATTCAATTTGAATTTAAACTCCATAAAGAATGGGGGATAAACCTATATACGAGACGTACGTATACGTACTGAAATATCAAAGATTCTATGAATGCCGCCCTAAAATTTTTTTTACATAAAAAAAAAGGAATCATTTTTGTGAATCTATTCCAAGTTGAAGGAAGAATCGAATATTCAGTGATCAAACCACTCACTCCATAGTCTGATATATCTTTTGACGAACTGATTAATCGGACGAGAATAAAGATAGAGTCCCGTTCTACATGTCAATATCAATACAGACAACAATGAAATTTATAGTAAGAGGAAAATCCGTCGACTTTATAAATCGTGAGGGTTCAAGTCCCTCTATCCCCACAAAAAGGCCCGTTTTACTCCCTAACTGTTTATTTATACTTCTACTCTTTTTTCTTTTCGGCAGCGCCCGAAAATTAGCTATATTTATCATTCACTGTACTATTTCACAAAAGGATCGGAGCAGAAAAGCCTCTCTCGTATCACAAGTCTTGTGGTATATATGTACAAAAGAAAATCTATGATCAAGGAATCCCCGTTTGAATCATTCACAGTTCACAGCATTATTTTCAACTTCAAAAGTTTTCTTTTTTGAAAATTCCGGAAATTCCAGGGCCTGGGTAAGATTTTGTAATGCTTTTTGATTCTCTTGAATTGACATATACCCAAGCCCTCTAGTAGGATGGGGATGGTGCCTCAAGAAGGGTTGGGATAGCTCAGTTGGTAGAGCAGAGGACTGAAAATCCTCGTGTCACCAGTTCAAATCTGGTTCCTGACATTGAGTATCTACTGTTAAGTTCCTGACATTGAGCATCCATTATTAACCCACAGGTTAATAATAGATACTCATACAAATTCGATACGAATCAGCATACATACATGCTATCGTCCGAATGTCTAGAGAGAGAAAATCCTACCCTTTTTCTTAAAGTCTGTATAAAAAAAGAAATAGAATATCTTCCAAATTTGGGAATCTCAATGAGGACCCATTTTTTTGCGCATCCATATATCCATATATAGGAAAAAGAGTTCGATTACTCTGTTTGCTCTAGAAGAGACTGTAAAAAAATTCCTTGAATATCTCGCGGCGTAAAAAGAAAATTAGGTTCGTATCATTCAATGAGCATCTTGTATTTCATAGAATTTTGGAGCAATATAATCCTTACGTAAGGGCCATCCTATCCAACTTTCAGGCATCAAAATACGTTTCAGGCGTGGATGATTATCATAAGAGATTCCCAACATATCATAAGATTCCCGTTCTTGGAAATCCGCACTTTTCCAAATCCAAAAAACAGACGGAATTCTGGGATTTATCCTTGGGGCAAATACTTTAATGCATACCTCCTCTGGCTGATCCACACCATACTCTATTCTCGTAAGATGATACACACTAGCTAAGAGTCCGCCCGGTGCTACATCATAGGCACACTGAGAGCGTAGATAATTGTAACCATATACATATGAAATGACAGCAATGGAATGCCAATCCTCGGGCTTTATTTGTAAAGTTTCGACTCCTTGGTAATCGAAGCCTAAAGATCTATGAACTAACCCATGCTTGACTAGCCAAGCAGACAAACGACCCTGCATTTTTTTAATCTCTCCCGGATTTTCATTTGTATAAGTAGTTCACGTTTACGACGAAATTTTTGAAAATTGAAGTGAAGGGCATTTGCTATTCTTCTGCACAAAAGAAAAGCAGCCTCCCTAATTCACTAATTCGTGGGAAGATACTGAACTTTTGTATTTGAAAAATGTTTCATAAGGTATCTCTGAAGTGGATCGCGATTGATAGACTAATCCTTGATCATAATTTCCAGTATGCGTGCTGCGTCCAACATAAAACTTGTGAGTGGTAGTAAAACATCGATTATTCTGTTGAGACCCAAATCTATCCTCGTAGATTTCTCGAGATACCTTCTTACGAAGTTTTGTTATAGCATCGATAACTGCCTCCGGTTTAGGCGGGCAACCCGGCAAATAAACATCCACAGGAATTAGCTTATCAACTCCTCGAACAGTACTATAAGAATCAGTACTGAACATCCCTCCTGTAATAGTGCAGGCTCCCATAGCAATGACATATTTTGGTTCAGGCATTTGCTCATATAATCTTACTAAAGAGGGAGCCATTTTCATTGTTACTGTGCCGGCTGTTAAAATTAAGTCCGCTTGCCTAGGACTCGATCTTGGTACCAAGCCATAACGATCAAAGTCGAAGCGCGAGCCTATTAATGAAGCAAATTCAATAAAGCAACAACTGGTACCATACAGAAGCGGCCATAAACTGGAGAGTCTTGACCAATTTGAAAGATCATTTGATGTAGTTGAAATAACTGAATTTTGGGTTGTTTGATCAAGTACCGGAAACTCAATGGAATTCATAACTGTCTCAATGTCATTTTTTTCTTCTTTTTTCTTTTTATTGTCTGAATATTCAGGAGCTAAGACCATTCCAACGCTCCTTTTCGCCATGCATAAACTAAACCAACAATTAGGATAAGCACGAAAATTAAAGCTTCTATAAAAACGGATACACCCAATACATCGAAACTCATCGCCCATGGGTAAAGAAAAACCGTTTCAACATCAAAAACAACAAAAACCAGAGCAAACATATAATAACGAATTCGGAATTGTAACCAAGCGTCGCCCATTGGTTCTATGCCCGATTCATAACTAGAAAGTTTCTCCGGTCCTTCCCTAGTCGGGGCTAAAACTCCGGAAATGAAAAAAGCCAAAATAGGAATCAGACTTGATATTATTAGAAATGCCCAGAAAATGTCATATTCGTAAAGCAGAAACATAGATGCACTCCTATGAATGTGGAAAAATATATACCGTATTCTTCGATTCGATCTGGAATTTGAATTAAGCTATAACTTTTTAGTCGAAATACCAATGAATTTTGATTGAACTCCCCAGTTTTTTTGCTGTGGGTCATTCTTGTTTCAAGATTCATCGAGTGGAATCCGATTTTCACTTATTTCGATATGCTAGAGACATATTATGCTCTTATTACAAACTTATCGTTTTTATCTTGTCTCAAATTTTCTATAAAAAAAAGAGAAAAAAGAATTACATTACATCTTTTTTTAGTTCTAATTTATATAGAATTTTGATTAAGATTAAATTAAGATACTATTAAGAAAATGAACAATTCTATATGTATGTTATATCCTTTTTGAATATTCATATAATAAAACCGAAGGGTATTGGTTTATTCTTTTCATTAAGATCCAATCCAGTTAGAGGATTGTTGTTTCTATTGATTAGATACGGAAACTGAATGCATCGCCCTATTCTATTTTTTATCCTTGTTCTAGACTTAATGGATTTTATTCAATGCATTGAATTGAGAGAAACCCTTACATCTAACAACCCTAGGGTTCTATCCCCAATTTACATTTTTTGAGTCTGTACTACCTCGACCTGCAACCCATCCCCCCCAAAAAGAAGTGGGTTATTTAATTAGAACTCGAAGTCTTAAAAGAAGAATCTAGAATATCGATCTTTAGTACTTGAAATGGGTCCGAAAAGGCGAGAATACTTATTAATGTAATTAAAATGAGTTTTCAAAAGTAAGACCAACCGCTGGGTTAGCCTTCATGCAAAAAAAAAATTATGTTGAACGAACCCTATACAACGAAGTATATCACAACGGGAAAGTCAGCCGAATCCTAAATAATTTACAGAAGAAACTTCTTCTAATCGAATCGCGCTTTATCAACTCAAATGATTCGACAGACCAAATCCCCAAACAACTCATGGAAATCGATAGGGGTACAAACACTAATAGAGTTAGGAACCAGTCATTATCTCTGAAACAACGAATTGGGTTCTGCTCCCGAAAAAACGATGAGTTGGGGGCTTCTTAACTCGTCCAAGTGCAAACAGACCCTCAATCTTCTTGCATAAAGTAAGCATAGGTAGAATTGGACTGGTGAGCAATTGGATTGGGGTATATTGAGATCTAGAAAAAGAGATTTTGTACAAAAAGAAAAGGAATATCCCAAACCCTTTGATCCTGGATAGGAAAACAGGAAAATTTGTGTGTAATTTATCCACAAAGAAGAAAGGACAGTTTTTTTATCCGAGATCAAACAAAGACTGATTGGGCCCACTGAAATGAATTTTGTCCCTTTCATGCTCACCCGCGGGGATCGCTCGGAGCATGTGATAATTATTCTATTTCGATGGGCCAAACGACTGTCCGACTACAACCAACAAACAAGAATGAGGAAATGAAAACTATAAAAATTTTTAGGGCTATACGGACTCGAACCGTAGACCTTCTCGGTAAAACAGATCAAACTTTTTATTATCGAAATGATTCGAACTGTTCCAAAGACCCAACATGCATTTTTTTTTGCATTGGGCTCTTTCATCAACTGATATAAATATCAGATAGTCCGCCATACTTTTTCTTAACAGAAAGATAACGAGATGGCTCCACGTGCTCTGATTCATTATTTAGATTATGATCCAGGAGCAATACCAAAGTGTTTCAAAGAAGAGTTACCTTGACGTAGGTCTGCCTCTGGCCTAGATCAACCTAAGTTAAATGGAGTCTCTATCGCTCTGCTCAAAGAGTCAAATATGAAACTTCATACACCTTAAAGTTCATATTACGAAAAGATATTTTTTTGAGGTCCTTATACTCATTATGCCTAGCATTGAATGGGCTGTGTATTCACCTTATCAATTATCGAATCAATGATGGGTTCTATTTGGAGCCTAAATTGGCACCCAAAGCGGACCGAACCAACTATTTGTCAGGCTATTGTTCCCTCGAATATATAGAGTAAGACACCGATTTATCAATAAGATCAATTTTTTTGATTGCATGATGGACTCCCCTGAAAAACATTGGCGCGCGTGTAAACGAGTTGCTCTACCAACTGAGCTATAGCCCTTGTGATAGATAGTTTATCATGGAAATAATTTCTTGTCAAGATGAATCTTCTATGATCCAACATGATAGCTTCTGATCTGTTTCCTGCCAAGAATTGGTATTGCTTCGAAATAAGATTGCATCTATAATTCATCGATATGACAAGCCCCTTTCTTTCTCTTTGTGATGATAAATGACCTACTTAACCCAGTGGTTAGAGTATTGCTTTCATACGGCGGGAGTCATTGGTTCAAATCCAATAGTAGGTAGAACTTATTAGATACCGGAGTAATTAGTATCTAATAAGTTTTTCTACCCACCCTCCCTTTTATTTTAGAGAAATGCCATTACAGTTGATTCGACTCAATCCGCAGAACCAAAATATGGTGTATAAACGGAATTCACTTTTTTATTGGGGCGCACCAATTAGTTATGAAATTGAATTGATAGCCTCTACTCGCGTCCTAGCTCGTCTGACGGCTAAATTCGCTTCAATAGTTTGTCTCTTGCCCTCAGCCCGACTTAAGTTAGCCTCAGCTATTTCAAGAGCTTGCTGAGCTTCTTGTGGATCAATGTCACTACCCTTCTCCGCATCATTTACTAAAATGGTAATCTCATTATTGCCTACTCTAGCAAAACCACCCATCAGAGCTATTTTTAACCATTGGTCATTAAGGCGTAGTCTCAAAATACCTATATCTACAGCTGTGGCAATAGGGGCGTGGTTTGGTAATACACCGATTTGGCCACTATTAGTAGATAAAACTATTTCTTTCACTTCTGAATCCCAAACAATTTGATTCGGGGTTAGTACACAAAGATTTAAGGTCATTTATTCAATTTGCTCTCCACTTCTAAGTTCACAGCCTTCGCGGTAGCTTCATCGATGTTACCTACCAAATAAAAGGCCTGTTCAGGAAGACCATCTAATTCTCCGGAAAGGATCAGTTGAAACCCCCTAATGGTTTCTGCTAGACCAACATATTTCCCTGGAGAGCCCGTAAATACTTCTGCTACGAAGAAGGGTTGTGATAAGAAACGCTCAATTTTTCGTGCTCTTGCTACGGTTAAACGATCCTCTTCAGATAATTCGTCCAACCCAAGGATAGCTATAATATCCTGAAGTTCTTTGTAACGTTGTGAAGTTTGCTTAACTCTTTGCGCAATTTCATAATGTTCTTCACCAACGATGCGAGGTTGGAGCATAGTTGACGTACTATCAAGAGGATCTACTGCTGGATAGATACCTTTTGAAGCTAGTCCTCTTGATAGTACGGTAGTAGCATCTAAATGTGCAAATGTCGTGGCAGGGGCAGGGTCGGTCAAATCGTCCGCAGGTACATAAACTGCTTGAATAGAAGTTATAGACCCCTCTTTGGTAGAAGTAATTCTTTCTTGCAAAGTACCCATTTCTGTACTAAGGGTAGGTTGATAACCCACAGCAGAAGGCATTCTGCCTAATAAAGCAGATACTTCGGATCCTGCTTGGACAAATCGGAAAATATTGTCGATAAATAGAAGGACATCTTGTTCATTAACATCCCGGAAATATTCTGCCATGGTTAGGGCAGTCAAACCAACTCTCATACGAGCTCCCGGCGGTTCATTCATCTGACCATAGACTAGAGCTACTTTTGATTCTGCAAGATTTTGTTCATTAATTACTCCAGACTCTTTCATTTCCATGTAAAGATCATTCCCCTCACGAGTACGCTCGCCCACTCCGCCAAATACGGATACGCCTCCATGAGCTTTGGCAATGTTGTTGATCAATTCCATGATAAGGACTGTTTTACCCACTCCAGCCCCCCCGAATAGTCCTATTTTACCCCCACGTCGATAAGGAGCTAAAAGATCAACTACTTTGATCCCTGTTTCAAAAATAGATAATTTTGTATCTAATTGTATAAAGGCAGGCGCAGATCTATGAATAGGAGATGTTGTGCGAGTATCTACAGGACCTAAATTATCAACAGGCTCTCCAAGAACGTTGAAAATTCGTCCGAGAGTCGCCCCACCAACTGGAACACTTAGAGCAGCTCCCGTGTCAATAACCTCCATTCCTCTCTTCAGACCATCTGTAGCACTCATAGCTACAGCTCTCACTCGATTATTTCCTAATAATTGCTGTACCTCACAAGTAACATTAATTAGCTCGCCGTCAGTATTTCGGCCCTTAACTACCAAAGCGTTATAAATATTAGGCATCTTACCCGGGGGAAAGGATACATCTAGCACCGGACCAATGATTTGAGCGACACGCCCCAGGTTTTTTTCTTCAAGTGCGGAAACCCCGAGACCCGAAGGGGTAGGATTTGTTTTCATAATGATAATAAAGTGAAATATGTAGAAATTCTTTGCATTTTGTAAACCGAAGAAAAAATGTCCGATAGCAAGCAGGTTGATCGGTTAATTCAATAATAAATAGGAGTTAGCACTTGATTTCGTTGGTACCATTCAAGCGACTCCAATTCGATTGTTTACTCGTTCAATGAGTGAATTTTCCAATTTCACAACCTAAAAAAAAGGTAGATGGATAAAAACCATGAGGGAGCGTTTCAGTTCTCTAGCATTATAGACAATCCCACCCATATTTTCTATGGAATTCGAACCTGAACTCTATTTATGATTCATTTTTTTTTTTCACATTGGCCATTGTTTCTTATTTCAGCATATAGTTTTCCGCCTCTTCTCTACCTTTTCAGGGACGAATTCCAGATAGTTTTACATCTAGGATTTACATATACAACATATAGCACTGTCAAGAGTGAATTTCCTTTTTTTTCTAAATTTAGATTAAAAAAAGTACGGGATTAGAAACTTGAAAAACAGGGATTGGGTTGCGCCATACATATGAAAGAGTATACAATAATGATGTTGATGTATTTGGCGAATCAAATACCGTAGTCTAACAACCAACCATTCTGATTAGTTGATAATATTTGTTGAGAGTTTTGTGAAAGATTCCTGTGAAAGGTTTCATTAACGGCTAATTCATGTCGAGTAGACCTTGTCGTTGTGAGAATTCTTAATTCATGCGTTGTAGGGAGGGACTTATGTCACCACAAACAGAGACTAAAGCAGGTGTTGGATTCAAAGCTGGTGTTAAAGATTACAAATTGACTTATTATACTCCTGACTATGAAACCAAGGATACTGATATCTTGGCAGCATTCCGAGTTACTCCTCAACCTGGAGTTCCACCTGAGGAAGCAGGGGCCGCGGTAGCTGCCGAATCTTCTACTGGTACATGGACAACTGTGTGGACCGATGGACTTACCAGCCTTGATCGTTACAAAGGAAGATGCTACGACATCGAGCCCGTTGCTGGAGAAGAAAATCAATATATTTGTTATGTAGCTTATCCTTTAGATCTTTTTGAAGAAGGTTCTGTTACTAACATGTTTACTTCCATCGTGGGTAATGTATTTGGGTTCAAAGCGCTTCGCGCTCTACGTCTGGAGGATCTGCGAATTCCTGTTGCTTATGTTAAAACTTTCCAAGGCCCACCTCACGGTATCCAAGTTGAAAGAGATAAATTGAATAAGTATGGTCGTCCCCTATTGGGATGTACTATTAAACCAAAATTGGGGTTATCTGCTAAGAACTATGGTAGGGCGGTTTATGAATGTCTCCGCGGTGGACTTGATTTTACCAAGGATGATGAAAACGTGAACTCACAACCCTTTATGCGTTGGAGAGACCGTTTCTTATTTTGTGCCGAAGCAATTTATAAAGCACAGGCCGAAACAGGTGAAATCAAAGGACATTACTTGAATGCTACTGCAGGTACATGTGAAGAGATGATGAAAAGGGCTGTATTTGCCAGAGAATTGGGAGTTCCTATCGTAATGCATGACTATTTAACGGGGGGATTCACTGCAAATACTAGCTTGGCTCATTATTGCCGAGATAATGGCTTACTTCTTCACATCCACCGCGCAATGCATGCAGTTATTGATAGACAGAAGAATCATGGTATCCACTTCCGTGTACTAGCGAAAGCATTACGTATGTCTGGTGGAGATCATATTCACTCTGGTACCGTAGTAGGTAAACTGGAAGGGGAAAGGGAAATAACCTTGGGCTTTGTTGATTTACTACGTGATGATTATATTGAAAAAGACCGAAGTCGTGGTATTTATTTCACCCAAGATTGGGTTTCTCTACCGGGTGTTCTGCCTGTGGCTTCAGGTGGTATTCACGTTTGGCATATGCCTGCTCTGACCGAGATCTTTGGAGATGACTCTGTACTACAGTTCGGTGGAGGAACTTTAGGACACCCTTGGGGTAATGCACCGGGTGCCGTAGCAAATCGAGTAGCCCTAGAAGCGTGTGTACAAGCGCGTAATGAGGGACGTGATCTTGCTCGTCAAGGTAATGACATTATCCGTGAAGCTTGCAAATGGAGCCCTGAGCTAGCAGCTGCTTGTGAAGTATGGAAGGAAATCAAATTCGAATTTGAAGCAATGGATACTTTGTAATCCAGTAATTACCATTCGTTCCTTTAATTAAATTGCAATTAAACTCGGCCCAATCTTTTACTAAAAAAGGATTGAGCCGAATAATGAATAAGGTTCCTATTTCATTTTCCAGGCATATATACATACTGGATTTCGGTATACAAAATCTTAAATACAAGATCTAAGACTCAACAATGAAAATCCTTCAGTTGTTGGATCCATAATTAATCCTATGGATCCTTGAGATGGGATTAGTAGAATATTTTCTATACCCCTAAATTCCGGACTATGGTCGAATCGAGCCAATGGTCACAACGCTTTATCCCCGTCCCGTATATTGTCCTTTTCCTTCCGCATTGCAATAGAAACTTATTATTCTCCAAAGTTCTCCAAAAATGAATTCTTCCTAGGAGAGAACAAATTTTTTTGATTCGAATTTGTACATGGCACGGGATAACCCTCTCTTTCTATTCTAATTGAAGAAAGGGTTCCATCATATAGATTGATAGTGAAGTGATATCCAGATTCCCACAAAAAAAGATTTTTTTTCAAGACTCATCCGTGATTAGTTAATTATTCTATTGGATCTATATGCTTATTCCGAGAGGATATATTCAAATGATTATTCATCGAATGACTATTCATCTATTGTATTTACATTCAAATAGGGGGGCAGGCAAGCTCTATGGAAAAAAGGTGGTTCCATTCGATGTTGTTTAACGAGGAATTAAAACATAGGTCTGGGCTAAGTAAATCAATGGATAGTCTTGGTCCTATTGAAAATACCAGTGGAAGTGAAGATCCCGTTATATATGATAGGGATAAAAAAATTGATAGTTGGGACGATAGTGATAATTCCAGTTCTAATAATATGGATACTTTTTTCGATGTCAGGGACATTCGGAGTTTGATCTCTGATGACCTCTTTTTAGTTAGGGATCGTAATGGTAACAGTTATTCGATATATTTAAATATTGAAAATTTTCTTTTCGAGATTGATAACGATCGCTCTTTTATGAATGAACTAGAAAGTGCCTTTTTTAGTTATCTGAATAATGGTTCTCAAAGTAACAATCACAACTACGATCGTTATATGTATGATACTCAATATAGTTGGAATAATCACATTTTTCATTGCATTGATAGTTATCTTCGTTCTGAAATCAGTATTGATAATTACATTTCAGCCGGTAGTTACAATTACAGCGACAGTTACATGTATAGTTACATTTGTAATGAAAGTGTAAATAGTAGTGACAACGAGAGTTCCAGTATACAAATTAGCACAAATAGAAGCGATTTCAATATGAGAAGAAGATATAATGATCTCGATATAAATAAAAAATACAGACATTTGTGGGTTCAATGCGAAAGTTGTTATGGGTTAAATTATAAGAAATTTTTTAAGTCAAAACTAAATGTTTGTGAACAATGCGGATATCATTTGAAAATGAGCAGTTCAGATAGAATCGAGCTTTCGGTTGATCCGGGCACTTGGGATCCTATGAATGAAGACATGGTTTCTATCGACCCCATTGAATTTCATTCAGAAGAGGAACCTTATAAAGATCGTATCGATTCTTATCAAAGAAAAACAGGGTTAACCGAGGCTATTCAAACAGGCATAGGTCAACTAAATGGTATTCCCATAGCTATTGGGGTTATGGATTTTCAGTTCATGGGGGGCAGTATGGGATCCGTAGTAGGCGAGAAAATTACCCGTTTGATCGAGCATGCGACTCGTAAAGCTCTCCCTCTTATTATAGTTTGTGCTTCGGGAGGAGCGCGCATGCAAGAAGGAAGTTTGAGCTTGATGCAAATGGCTAAAATATCTTCCGCTTCATATAATTATCAATCAAATAAAAAGTTATTCTATGTATCAATCCTTACATCTCCTACAACCGGTGGGGTGACTGCAAGTTTTGGTATGTTGGGAGATATCATTATTGCCGAGCCTAATGCCTACATTGCATTTGCGGGTAAAAGAGTAATTGAACAAACATTGAATAAGACAGTACCTGATGGTTCCCAGGCGGCTGAGTATTTATTCCACAAGGGCTTATTGGACTCAATCGTACCACGTAATCCTTTAAAAAGTGTTCTGAATGAGTTATTTCAGCTTCACGGTTTCTTTCCCTTAAATCAAAATTCAATCAAGTAGAGCATTCAATTCCGTTTTTTTATTTGCGGAAAAGAAGTTTTTTAGTTATCGGTAAAGAAAAAAAAGAAGAGTTCGTTTTCATTACGGGCATAAGATCCATTTATATTGTAAGAAGAATCAAAAGTTTCGGATACTTACTTTAAAATTTTTCCTCTAGAGCTGTATTTTATACCTATAATTGGTGCTATATTCATGATTAGTAATCAGGAAGTTTCGATCAACAGGATAAAAGAATGCATTCTTCTTTTGTTTTGGCAAAATTTTATGAAGAAAAAGAATTTCATCTTATCCTCTTACGTATTATAGATATAGAAAAATTCAAATATATAAAATAATAGAATTGAAATCGTGCCTATTTCAATATCTCCCGTGAGAACTCATATTTAGTTCTACATTCCTTGCACTTATTATTCTATACTTATAATAAATAGATATACTTATCATAAGATATCTTTATAACAGGTACAAATTTTAAATCGAGGTATCCATTCTATGACAACTTTTGATTTACCCTCTATTTTTGTGCCTTTAGTGGGCCTAGTTTTCCCGGCAATTGCAATGGCTTCTTTATTTCTTCATGTTCAAAAAAATAAGATTGTCTAGATCCCTATGAAGCAGACGCTTTTATATCTAACCAATTTGATGAATTATTTCTAATGGTTCACATCGTAATAGTGCTAGTTGATGAGAGTTACTTCGGGAACAAAAAAAGTAAAGTAAAATTCATTTGGGTTATTCTCTCAATTCCAAAAAAATGCAACTTGATCTAGTATGAACTGGCGCTCAGAACGTATATGGATAGAACTTATAACGGGGTCTCGAAAAACAAGTAATTTCTGCTGGGCCTGTATCCTTCTTTTAGGTTCACTAGGGTTCTTATTGGTTGGAACTTCTAGTTATCTTGGTAGGAATCTAATATCCTTATTCCCGTCTCAGGAAATCCTCTTTTTTCCACAAGGCATCGTTATGTCTTTCTATGGGATCGCGGGTCTGTTCATTAGCTCCTATTTGTGGTGCACAATTTCGTGGAATGTAGGTAGTGGTTATGACCGATTCGATCGAAAAGAAGGAATAGTGTGTATTTTTCGTTGGGGATTTCCTGGAATAAATCGTCGTATCTTCCTTCGATTCCTTATGAGAGATGTCCAGTCGATTAGAATCGAAATTAAAGAGGGTCTTTTTCCGCGTCGTGTCCTTTATATGGAAATCAGAGGTCAGGGAGCCATTCCCTTGACTCGTACTGATGAGAACCTGACTCCACGAGAAATTGAACAAAAAGCGGCGGAATTGGCCTATTTCTTGCGCGTACCAATTGAAGTATTTTGAAATGAACTGCGAAGAATTAATGTTTTGTTAGCATGGGGAAAGAAACAGAACTAATGAATCTTCATTTTATAGAACTTAACTTAAGTTTTTTCAGAACGTTCATTCGAGCAAAAGTGGATGTATATGGAATAAACAGAAAACGAAACTTTTTTTGTGGAAACAAAAAAAACGCAATTCTTTCAGACTATAATTTTTCTTTTTTGGGGGTCTACTATTTTGAATTGTTACGTTAGATACAGATGGATTCTATATTGTAAATAACTCCTCTTTTTTTTTGTCAAGCGATTTTTCTTTTTCTACGCCTTTTTCCTGCTTGATCATCAATGATTAGATCCCTTAATAACTATAAATATCCAAACTTTCTCAGGTTTTGCCACTCATTTTTGATTTCACCATTATCTCAATATTTTTCAAAATTTCCCTCCATTATTCCTGGGCTGTAGGTAGCCCTTCGCAATAATTGATCTAACAAAGGCGGCTCTTTCGGACATTAATCGAAAAGATGCAATTGTTTCTAATTTGACTAATGTTTCTAATTTGACTAATTGAAAGACCCGGAAACTTTTTTCTTCATTCGAAGCGAAGCAAACCCTTACTCTTATTTCTATGTTCTTTCTTGATCCAAGGACTAACTAAAAAAAAAAGGAGGCGTAGATCCATAGGTTCGATACCTTGTTATCGAACTCATGCTTCATAGAAATATTCGATCGGATAGAGTCGACGAAAGAGGTAGTTTCATTAGTAATTTACAGATTAAAAATGCCACAAAAGAAAACATTCACTACCCTCACATATCTTGCATCTATTATATTTTTACCCTGGTGGGTTTCTCTCTCATTTAATAAAAATATGGAATCCTGGGTTACAAATTGGTGGAATACTAGGCAATCCGAAATGTTTTTGACTGATATTAAAGAAAAGAATCTTCTAGAAAAATTCATAGAATTAGAAGAACTTTTCTTTTTGGACGAAATGATAAAGGAGTACCCGGAGACACATATACAAAAACTACGTATAGAAATCCACAAGGAAACGCTACAATTGGTCAAGATGCACAATGAGGGTCATATTCATAGCATTTTGCACTTCTCGACAAATATAATCTGTTTCGCTATTCTAAGTGGTTATTCTATTCTAGGTAATGAAGAACTTCTCGTTCTTAATTCTTGGGTGAAAGAATTCCTCTATAACTTAAGTGACACAATAAAAGCTTTTTCTATTCTTTTATTAACTGATTTATGTATCGGATTCCATTCGCCTCATGGTTGGGAACTAATGATTGGCTCTATCTCCAAGGATTTTGGATTTTATCATAATGATCAAATTATATCTGGTCTTGTTTCCACTTTCCCAGTAATTCTAGATACACTTTTAAAATATTGGATTTTCCGTTATTTAAATCGCGTATCTCCGTCACTTGTAGTGATTTATCATTCAATGAATGACTAAAGGCTGATTCACCGATATTAATCAAATCATAATGTTTGTTACTTTGTTTGTACATACATAAACAAAGCATTCCAAATCTTACTTACCTTTTCTATTTATACCCATCCCAGAGATTCTTCCTGTATTCCATTCCAGTAAAATTATTCCATTACAATAGCAGAATCGTGGATAGGGAACTATACTAGTAACCTACCTAATTTATTGTAGAAATTCTCGGGATCAACGATTGGACCATGCAAAAAAGAAATATCTTTTCTCGGATAAAGGAGCAGATGGCTCGATCCATTTCTGTATCGATCATGCTATATGTAATAACTTGGCCATCTACTTCATATGCATATCCCATTTTTGCGCAGCAAGGTTATGAAAATCCACGAGAGGCGACTGGGCGTATTGTCTGTGCCAATTGCCATTTAGCTAATAAGCCTGTGGATATTGAGGTTCCACAAGCGATACTTCCTGATACTGTATTTGAAGCAGTTGTAAGAATCCCTTATGATATGCAACTGAAACAGGTTCTTGCTAATGGGAAAAAGGGGGCTTTGAATGTAGGGGCTGTTCTTATTTTGCCTGAGGGATTCGAATTAGCCCCCCCCGATCGTATTTCTCCCGAAATGAAAGAAAAGATGGGCAATCTTTCTTTTCAGAGTTATCGTCCCACAAAAAAAAATATTCTTGTGATAGGTCCTGTTCCAGGTCAGAAATATAGTGAAATCACCTTTCCAATTCTTTCCCCAGACCCCGCTATTAACAAAGACGTTCTCTTCTTAAAATATCCTATATATGTAGGTGGGAACAGAGGTAGGGGTCAGATTTATCCCGATGGGAGTAAGAGTAACAATACAGTCTATAATGCTACATCAGCAGGTATAGTAAGTAAAATTGTACGTAAAGAAAAAGGGGGATATGAAATAAGCATAGCAGATACGTCAGACGGTCACCAAGTGGTCGATATTATACCTCGAGGACCGGAACTTCTTGTGTCAGAAGGCGAATCTATCAAGCTTGATCAACCACTAACAAGTAATCCCAACGTGGGTGGATTTGGTCAGGGAGACGCAGAAATAGTACTTCAAGATCCATCACGTGTCCAAGGCCTTTGTTCTTCTTGGCATCTGTTATTCTGGCACAAATATTTTTGGTTTTGAAAAAGAAACAATTCGAGAAGGTTCAATTGTCTGAAATGAATTTTTAGGTCCACGGATTTATTAACATAAAGTTCATAAAAACCAAATTCTTCTTGATCGATGTAATTATGTATGGTTAAAAATAGGATTTAGTTTACTTGCTTTGTTGCTACTGTTTGTTTTTATACAAGATATTGGAAAGTACTTAGCTTTGACTTTTACTGCTAGTAATAGACTAGTATTATATTGTGAAGAACGCGTTATTTGACGTGAATCCAACTCCCTTTTTCAATCCAAAAAGGAGTGGCGTTACTATCTCACTATTGTCAAATTTGAAATGCCACGAAATACATGAAATCAAAAGTATCCTATTCTATATAGAAAAAGGGAATCAAATTCGAATAGGAGTAGATAATCGACATAAGTGGTAGGAGAATATAAAGCAAGGAATAAATGAAAGGAACAACCTATTATAGGAGGGATTTTTTCTCTTTCTAATCTTCGACACAAGAAAAGGGTGAAATTTTCTTTTCTTGTGTCAAAAGAATAATGATTCTTAATCCCCTTACGCCTAAAAAGTACTATTCCCTTTTTTTAGGTTTATCGGAACCTCGCCTCTTTGGATTTATAAAAAGTAGTGGACAATAAAAAAGGGGGGTGGATTCGCTCGTTGAGTAACTCGAACTTCTTCGATGAACTAAAAAAAAAAAGGAAAACTTTGATGAGATAATAAAATAAATGGAGTAAGCTTCTATTAGTATAGAAATTCTTTGGATGATGTCTCATATACAGGAATCCACATTATGTATGTCATTCAGAAAATAGATTAATTCCCGCCCTTTTTTTCGATTTCGGACGAATACCTACTATGTAGGAACAGGTATTATGAATCCAATCAATAGAGTTAATTCTCCAAAAGCAAGCATCATCTTAAAAAAGAGCTATTTGAAACATCGGAGCAAAAGGCCCACTTTTTTTTTACGAATAGAATAGTGTGCTTGTATTAACTGGATTATCTGCAAACTTTTTTTATGGAATGAAAAAAAATTTCGTTGAAAAAGTAAGAGCTCAACGGGACCTTACCCCTCGAATTAAACAAAAGGGGTAAGGTCCCGTTGAGCTCTTACTTTTTCCTGTCTACAACTCAGTTCATATTATTATTACAGTGATGAGCCCAACCCGGAATATGAACCGTAAAAGAAAACACCTATTGAACCGATCACAGGAATACCGGCTACAGTACCTATCAACCAAAGAGGAATCCTTCCAGTAGTATCGGCCATTTACCCCACTTCCCTCCACATTTCATCAAGTGGTCATGCTAGAGACATAAACAGCCATGGATAATTTTGAGATGAGATCCTTCCGAGTGGGATATAGAGAATTCGCACTATTCTCTCCCTTTTTCTTAATTGAAGAAATAATTGGAAAATAAAACAGCAAGTACAAAAATGAGTAATAACCCCCAGTAAAGACTGGTACGATTCAATTCAACATTTTGTTCGTTCGGGTTTGATTGTGTCATAGCTCTATAATTCAATTCGGGTTAGGTTTATCGTTGGATGAACTGCATTGCTGATATTGACCCCAAAAAAGAAACGGTAGGTACAGCTAGTCCGTGAATAGCTAACCATCGCACTGTAAAAATTGGATAGGTTCGATCTATAGTCATTGGGGCCTCCTAAAAGGATCTACTAAATTCATCGAGTTGTGCCAAAGGATCAAAACGGCCAGTTATTAATGGAATTCCTTGTCGACTCTCTGTAAAATACTCGTTTGGCCGAGGGCTTCCAAACACATCGTAAGCTAAACCCGTGCTGACGAATAACCAACCCGCAATGAATAGGGAAGGTATAGTAATGCTATGAATGACCCAGTATCGAATACTGGTAATAATATCACCAAAAGCGCGTTCTCCCGTGCTTCCAGACATGCTGAGCTCCACATATTCTTGTACAGTCAAAGGGGATCGATTCCGTGAAAGATGGGATCAGTAAGTGGAAACCCACGGATCCTTAATCTTTGTTAGATCGTCAATAGTGTACCGAAGGCGTCTTTAGAGTATACCGAATCAGTATAGCTACCCTTCTTCTGACACAGCAACGCAATTTAAATCAGTATCCAAAAGAAGTGTTACATAAACTCTTTCTTCCTTTTTTGTTCCTTATATATAAGGATGATGTGCTATTCAACCCAAAATTTCTGTACTGTAGTAGTATAGGGTTCTTTTCATTACTCGCTTTGGGCTAGAAACTGAAGATCTGGTAAAGCTTGAGTTCGCCGGGTTGGGTTCTAATAATTAATGAAAGATGTTATCATATTCACACAATTCTATTAGATACGAAATCTAGAAACCTCTTTTCTTGGTTGTATATAACGGGTTTTTCTTCGGATCCTTTGAGTTCAAGGAATGGATTAGTAGTACAATAATAGGAGTAGATAGTATTTGACCAAAGAAAAAAAGGAAGAATCAATCAATATTCGTGATGCAACCATTGTCGTATTACAGCCAAAGGTTCTTTTCCTTCTTGACCTAGATACAAGAGAGGGATTCCCTAATATGGAAAGGCGGCATGTAGAACCTAAAAGGAAAAGATAATAGAATGACTAGTTTTAGAATTGAGTTGTCCCGAAATAAAGCTTTTATTTCGTCCAGCGATCGTGCGATACTTTTTTCTTAGCATTTGTGAGATATTATGTACAATTAAAGAGCCTACGACTTTTTTTATGAGGTTAAAGGTGTTGTGATAAGGTCCTTTGCTCCAAAAAGGAAACTTGATTATATACAATTGAAAAAGAAATGATCAAAATAGAAAAGATTTTCTATTTGATTCCATAGTGATTAAAAAAGAGTTTACTTTATGAAATGAATGAAATTCCACTACAAAGTTTTTTCTTTTTACTTGACTCAATAGTTGCTCAACGAATCTGTTGATTCAAAATAACGGAATCGGTAGATGTTAGAGATGATGGATCACTAGATCAATCTTTTTTCTACTTCTGTCACCCTATCTTTGTTAGTGCCGTCTATAATGATTGATGAATCAAAAACTTTTCATTGGAGCAGATTTTGTCAGTTTTTTTTTTTATGTAAACTTAGGTAAATGTTTTATCACCATATGTATAAAAAGACCGTATCTTATTTAGCTCCTTTATGCCTACTCTAACTAGTTATTTCGGTTTTCTACTGGCGGCTTCAACTATAACTCCCGCTCTTTTTATTGGTCTGAGCAAGATACGACTTATTTGAAATGAATTGAATGAACAATTAATAAAAAAACCTTTTTCTGTGAGATTCTAGGTATTCTATAGTGACTTCCCGCGTCAATTGTCAATTCTTGATCATTGAGATTCATTATTGCTTCGGATTTATATTTAAGAATAGATATTACCTCTCTTTTTCCTCTTTCAAACAAACCGAAATGATTGAAGTTTTACTATTTGGAATCGTGTTAGGTCTAATTCCTATTACTTTGGCTGGATTATTCGTAACTGCATATTTACAATACAGACGCGGTGATCAGTTGGACCTTTGATTAAGTAACATCTCGTTTTTGATTGACCTCCTCCTTTTTTAATTCAAGGAGGCCAAATTAAGGTTGCTGTTTAAGTTGGTGGAGTTATTTCATTGTAATTCGAGAACAGAATCACGCTCTGTAGGATTTGAACCTACGACATCGGGTTTTGGAGACCCACGTTCTACCGAACTGAACTAAGAGCGCCTTCTTATCACAATAGATAAGACCATAAAAAAGTATTATCTTTGTAGGCCTAATATACTTTGTATGTCTATAGTATCATAATGTATGTACAATTAGGATCGATCTCAATTACTGTCCACGGGAAAAGTAATAGGTAGGGATGACAGGATTTGAACCCGTGACATTTTGTACCCAAAACAAACGCGCTACCAAGCTGCGCTACATCCCTTTCAATTGGTATACAGTGTCATTGTAGAGAATCCCTGTCTTGTTTTCCACATCATTATTTCCCCCCTATAATAAAAAATTTCGCTTGCAATTTGTTCTTTTTGGTCTCATATAACATATAATAAAAGAATTATTTACATATGAAATCCGTCGGATAGAGAAATGAATATTTGTCGGTAATACTCAGGAAGAGGGGGGCGTCTTTTTCTGTTTTAAGGAAAGGGAAATCTTATCTACCGGGTCGTTGTATATATCTATTTTTGTTAGGGATTTCACTTACTAATACAAGTGATCCTTAACCACATATGCATCTGATCATATATGTATTACAATAAAGAAGGAGAGTTTGCAATGCGAGATATAAAAACATATCTCTCTGTGGCACCTGTGCTAAGTACTCTATGGTTTGGGTCTTTAGCAGGGCTATTGATAGAGATTAATCATTTATTCCCAGATGCGTTGACATTCCCGTTTTTTTCATTCTAGTTATTGACATGGGAAGGGATGAAGAAGATTAGTGAGATAATAAATTATCTGTGACTAATCCTTCTTCCTCTCTTTGTTTTATTCTTTTTTCCTATTTTCAAAATATAGAAGGACAGAAAAGGAAAAAACAAAAGTGGATTCAATCTCAGTGAAACTTGGGTTAGACTCAAAGGGCCTAAGAAAATAGAAATAAATGGGATCTAGGGAAACTAAAGAAATCATACAAGATATTTAAATGAAATACTGTATGTACTAGGATTCAAAATAATTGATAGTTATAAATTGTTGTATTACTTATTCTTTATATTACTCTATTGATTGCAACAAAATCTTTTGAAATTTGATTTCGGGTCGAAAATCAAAGAGTTGGGTAAATCCAAAATTCAAGGGAGGTTCATGGGCAAGGGTAAAGATGTTAGAGTCAGAGTTATTTTGGAATGTACCAGTTGTATACGAAACCGTGTTAATAAGGAATCATCGGGCGTTTCCAGATATATTACTCAAAAGAATCGACACAATACGCCTAGTCGATTGGAATTGAGAAAATTCTGTCCCTATTGTTGCAAACATACAATTCATGGGGAGATAAAGAAATAGACCGAACCAGAGGTAGAGGGTGTGTGTGCTACCCTTCGAAGTAACAAGAATAAATTACATATAATATATAGAAACAAATCAAATCCTATTTCAGTCGGATCAAAAAAGAATTCGAATTCAGAAATAGGATTTTCGGGATAAGGAATAAACAATGGAAAAACCCAAGCGACCTTTTCTTAAATCCAAGCGATCTTTTCGTAGGCGTTTGCCCCCAATTGGATCGGGGGATCGAATTGATTATAGAAACATGAGTTTAATTAGTCGATTTATTAGTGAACAAGGAAAAATATTATCTAGACGAGTGAATAGATTAACCTTGAAACAACAACGATTAATTACTATTGCTATAAAACAAGCCCGTATTTTATCTTCGTTACCTTTTCTTAATAATGAGAAACAATTTGAGAGAACCGAGTCGACCCCTAGAACTACTGGTCCTAGAACCAGAAATAAATAGGCCGCCCATGCCTCAATTGAATAAAAATTCCAACCCGAACCCCAACTCTGGTTGGTGTTTTGTTCAAAAATTCGAGAATCTAGATTGTATTGTCATGTCATAAGAAAAAAAGAATTGGGGAAGAAAAAGAGAAAGTCCTTAATTATTATTATGGAAACGTGTTAATTTCTTTTTACTACTTTATTATAGTAATTTATACCCTACCCTCCCGGAGTTCATTCTCCGGGGAACTCCGTTTAGATCATTCTGGTGGATTCCTTACAATCCCCTTATTTAATGATCTCGTTGGAAATCATGTAAAGACAATTCCTATTTGATATAGCTATTTGTGCAAGTATTTTACGATTAAGAAGTAACTGCCCCTTGCGCAGATCATGTATTAATCGACTATAACTATAAGATATCCTATTCTCACGAATTACTGCATTTATACGAGTGATCCACAAACGACGAAAATCTCTCTTTTGCCTGCCCCTATCCCGATGAGCCGAAACTAAAGCTCTCATTTTCTGTTGAGTCATAGTTCGAGTAAGTCTTGAATGCGCCCCTCGAAAGGTTGATGCAAATAAACGCATTTTTGTTCTACGTCTCCGAGCTATATATCCTCGTTTAATTCTGGTCATTGAATCAAATGAAACTTTGATGAATAACTAATTGATTTCTTTTCTTTCAGTCATTCTTTCCCCCCCTAGTCTATTAATAACAAAACTGATTCTTCCGATGTATAAAAAAAAAATTCCAATGGCTTTTGCTACTATGACCTTCCCAACCACGATTTTTTTGAGGCATTTCATTTCACCTCGAAATAAGAAATTGTATTGATACTTGGTATCAAAAAAAAAGTAAATAAAAAACGAAAAATTGTGGGTTCCATCGTTTCTATGGTTACGGTTTAAACGGTGAGGTCCTTTCTATACACCGGAGCCTCTTACCTATTTAGTAACTTGTACAGTTCACACTCTTTGGCTCTACCCATGAATTATCCAGTAATAGGTCTTTTCACAACTAGATCTACCCATACAGTAACGGCATTTCATTATGAAGGTTGGTTAGGTAGCTGACCCTGTTAGTCCGTTTTTGCAAGAATGGGAGCATAATCTTTCTGCTTCTAAAATACCATTCCATTCCCCCGCTTAATGGATAACCATTTGCTACCAATGGGGAGTTGCTTCTCATCTCCAGTTGAGATGATTGGATTTATACCAAAGGAAACCATAAATTTCATACACAATAGAGGTCCTTTTTTCGATAGTGATATGGGGTTTTTCCATTCCTATTCATTGGTACCGATCATTGATACTGTCAAAAAAATCTCCTTTCTTTTGTTCCAGTTCATGATCTGAACGAGTCGCACATACACCCTAGTACATGTTCCTCGACGCTGAGGACATCCCCGAAGGGCGGGGGATTTTGTGACATTTCTGATTGGCTGTCTTGTATTTCTAATAAGTTGTTTAATAGTTGGCATGCTGGATCGTATACAGAATGGGCTGGTTTAGATCGATCCTAACCGGATGATTATGAATTCCTCTCGTTTCATTGAATATTTTCCCACTACCACTTTTAACCTCGGTAAGAAAATAAAATAGGAAATAACATAGCTCAGTCAATTATGGTTCGAAACGGAATGGAATCACAGATTTACGTGAAGTCCCCGGTATTTTCGACCGCTACAAGATCAACAATTCCATGAGCTTGGGCTTCTGTTGCTGACATAAAAACGTCCCTTTCCATGTCTTCGGATACAACCCATAATGGATTGCCCGTTCTTTGTACATAAACCCTTGTGAGGGTTTCGCGAAGTTTCAGCAGTTCTTCCGCTTCCAGGACAAATTCTCCTGTTTGTGCCTCGTAAAAAGAGCTAGCAGGTTGGTGGATCATTACCCTGATGATATAACATAATGAATGCTTCCTCTGTCTCAATGATAGAAAGAGACAAGAAAAAATCGAATTGAAGAACCGTACAGGCATTTTTTGCGCATTGCATACGGCTCTAGAATGGAATCTACTTTTACCTAAAGTGGAGGATCTATCAAACCCAGATCGGTAAATAATCCATTTACCACCCTTTCTTTCGGGAGAGTTAAAAAATACTATGATGGTTCCGTTGCTTTATATATTTATCTCGTCTGTAATTCAGCAATCCCAAAGTTTCTTTTTGATCCGATCAAATAGGGAAAGGATAATCTTGTGTATGTTTTTTCATTTTAATACTATTTCGTAACAGAAATATAGGAAAGAGCCCTCTGATGTGTGATGTGAAAACAAAAAAGTTTGTGACGCTGAAATCGAACCCCGATAGATAAAATCAAATCAGAAATTCCTTTTGTCTCATACTACTCTCTCGATACGGAATCTCATGTTATAAAAGAACAATGATGGTTTGCTCATATCGAACTCGAAGTGCCATGCTATTATTACTTTATTTTTCATATTTTATCTGGCGAAGGCATAGTCTTCTTTTTTCTCTCAAATAAAAAACTCATTGGCGCCAAGCGTGAGGGAATGCTAGACGTTTGGTAATTTCTCCTCCGACCAGGACGAAAGACCCCATTGAAGCGGCTAATCCCATGCATATTGTATGTACATCTGGTTGCACAAATTGCATAGTATCATACATAGCTATTCCGGGTGTTACCCACCCACCGGGGGAGTTTATAAACAAATAAACATCTTTTGTATCATCCTCTATAGTGAGATATATCATGAGACCCATAAGTTGATTTGCGATCTCGCTATCGACTTGTTGGCCTAAAAAAAGTATTCTTTCTCGATGAAGTCGGTTGATTAGGACAAAATTGTATCCCTTAGGGACCGTACACGCACCTTTAGATGCATACGGTTCAAAAAAAAAGAATCAATGTGTCGATTCCAGCCCTCTTTATTTTCCCCTTTTTTCATAGGAGGATTTTTCTAACTCCTAATGAATGAAGGGCCTTTAGTCTTCTATTTTTCAAGAAAGCAGAGCAGGGTTTTGACTCACTTACCCCTAAAAAGAGCTCACTAAATTTACCCTCATTGATATATTGTTTCATCGAAATCCAATTCCGATTACGATGTCATTTTCTTGTTCCGGAATGGGCCTCTTCAATTCGTTTAGGTTTATGCTCTACTCCGGGGAAAGATTTACCCGACCTCTATTTGCACATATAGGACAAATGATCCCAATACCGCTTCTTTTGTTTGCTAATACTTTTTTTATTCATTTTATGTCTTCCGCTTCCGCCAATCACTGGAAAAGTATGATGACTCACTCCGTCGATTGATTGGCGGTTTGAGGTCGCTGGTATAATATAGGAATTCTTTATGATACAAAAGGTAATCATACATATTTTACCGATTGGGTTTTTTTGAACGGAGCCTGGATACTTCATTTTTTTGGTCCAACCAAGCCAACCATAAATTCTTCTAATTGAAAAATGCATATTGATCCCCCAAATAAATTGCTCTAATTGCACTTCACGCTTCAAATTATTGATGGTTCAATCAATCTTTCTTGGGTGAAACAGAGGATATCTCGATCGGGGGAGAAAACGGGGAAATCCCATATGACCCAATATGTCTGACAAGTCGCACTATACGTCAACCCAAACCGAATCTTCCTCTCCAGGAATCCGAAAAGGTACTTTTGGAACACCAATAGGCATTAAATGAAAGAAAAAGGTTTTTAAGTACTAAAATTTCACTTTGATGTGGAAACGTAACAACGGGTTTTCTTTTTTTCATAATATTTATGTTTTCGGGTTTTATCCATAGATTGTAAAGTTCATCGAAGAAGATGGAATGAATAAAAAAAATTATTATGAATGAGCTGCGATGTTCAAATGATGAACAAGCATCTCTAATTCACTCATCTAAAATGGGACCCATCCCCCCATTGCGTATTGGTACTTATCGGGTATAGAATAGATTTGCTTCTCTTTGTTCCTACGAACAGAATTTTTCTGTTATTACCAACGGAATGCAATATAAATGCACCCTTGCTCCGAGATAATCCATTGAAAAGGAGAAGTCCATAGCATAAGCAGAGTCTTTTCCAATGCGATAAAGTAACATAGTATCTATTTTTCTTTGATAAAGGGGTATTTCCATGGGTTTGCCTTGGTATCGTGTTCATACCGTTGTATTGAATGATCCCGGCCGGTTACTTTCTGTCCATATAATGCATACAGCTCTAGTTTCTGGTTGGGCCGGTTCGATGGCTCTATACGAATTAGCTGTTTTTGATCCCTCTGACCCAGTTCTTGATCCAATGTGGAGACAAGGTATGTTCGTTATACCTTTCATGACTCGTTTAGGAATAACGAATTCCTGGGGTGGTTGGAGTATCACAGGAGGGACTATAACGAATCCGGGTATTTGGAGTTACGAAGGTGTGGCCGGGGCACATATTTTGTTTTCTGGCTTGTGCTTCTTGGCAGCTATCTGGCATTGGGTATATTGGGATCTAGAAATTTTCTGTGATGAACGTACAGGAAAACCTTCTTTGGATTTGCCCAAGATCTTTGGAATTCATTTATTTCTATCAGGGGTCGCTTGCTTTGGGTTTGGCGCATTTCATGTAACAGGCTTGTATGGTCCTGGAATATGGGTGTCCGATCCTTATGGACTGACTGGAAAAGTACAATCTGTAAATCCTGCGTGGGGTGTAGAAGGTTTTGATCCTTTTGTTCCGGGAGGAATAGCCTCTCATCATATTGCAGCAGGTACCTTAGGCATATTAGCGGGCCTCTTCCATCTTAGTGTCCGCCCGCCTCAACGTCTATACAAAGGATTACGTATGGGTAATATTGAAACTGTCCTTTCCAGTAGTATCGCTGCTGTCTTTTTTGCAGCTTTCGTTGTTGCTGGAACTATGTGGTATGGTTCAGCAACAACCCCGATCGAATTATTTGGTCCTACTCGTTATCAATGGGACCAAGGATATTTCCAGCAAGAAATATATCGCAGGGTTAGCGCTGGGCTAGCCGAAAATCAGAGTGTATCAGAAGCTTGGTCTAAAATTCCCGAAAAATTGGCTTTTTATGATTACATTGGTAATAATCCAGCCAAAGGGGGATTATTCCGAGCGGGTTCAATGGACAGCGGGGATGGAATAGCCGTTGGGTGGTTAGGACATCCTATCTTTAGAGATAAGGAAGGCCATGAGCTTTTTGTACGTCGCATGCCTACTTTTTTTGAAACATTTCCAGTAGTTTTGGTAGACGGAGACGGAATTGTGAGAGCCGATGTTCCTTTTCGAAGGGCAGAATCCAAGTATAGTGTCGAACAGGTAGGTGTAACTGTTGAGTTCTATGGCGGTGAACTGAATGGAGTCAGTTATAGCGATCCTGCTACCGTGAAAAAATATGCTAGACGTGCTCAATTGGGCGAGATTTTTGAATTAGATCGTGCTACTTTGAAATCCGATGGTGTTTTTCGTAGCAGTCCAAGGG